>OX596275.1:11372656-11540164 GCA_951394225.1 Harpalus rufipes
ATCTAAATGCCGGAAAGATATTATATAATTTTTTTACTTGAAAACACTTTATGAGTTGATCCCTATAAAGAATAGTACGAATGTTATACAATGGGGTCCTCCACTCTTATTTTTTTATTATTTTAAATGTAAGTTCGTTTAATTTTAAAGCAATTTGTAGTATTAAAACGTCTAAATTGTATTTAGGTTAACTTCATTTAATTTTTAAATTCAATATGGTGTCACGGCGACACACCTATTGCTATCTTTTTCTCGCAGCAGACTCTATAGTGGGCTGCGAGAGAAAGATAGCAATAGTGAATTTTTTTGTATTTTAATTGTTATGTATTAAATTACTATATATTTATTTATTAGTTTTTGTTATGGTGGAGGACCACATTCCAGACATGGTTCAAATGTCATCCATAGCGGACACGTTGGCGGCAATTTTGAAAGTAGCTTTGCTTTCAGTTGTTTGTTGACCGCTTAGGCTTTAACAACTTGTCATTGTTTTGTGTCTGCCATTGCTTCAGTGTCACTGTAGTTTAGTTTTGTACTTATCATGACGTCTCTTTATACATATGATTACTTTAGCAGGTTATGTGAAAGTACAATACGCAGAAAATATTAAAATCATTGATAATGTGGACCCATATAATCGCGACGAATCTGTTTGTGAAATGTGGATTTATCTCCTGACATTTCATTTTGCAATATATCGTATACTTAATAAGAGCGTTTATACGACGCAAGAGTTCAATTTAACAAAACACAAATGCTATAATACAAAAAAACACAATATATATTAAAGAAGTTCAAAGCAGCAGTAAAAATTAAAAGAACAATAAAGAAAACATACAAGAGAGTCAAAAATGCAACAAAACTAAAACCCCAATAAAACTTCAAGCGAATAGAATAAAACAACCTAAATTTTTAAACGTCAATATGAAAGTGACAATCTCACCCCAAACATGGATTGGCCACAGAAAAACGATCACGTGTGAGTCCGGGATCCGTAAACAAAGGCTTGTGTAGGTAAACAAGTACTAAAGTACTAAATTGACTCTTTTGTCTTATTTTGAAGGATTGTTTGTGTTTAGCATGTATTTGTACGAAATGGATAAAAGACTGAATAAAAGAAATTGTAGCTACTCGTATCATTATTGTTTTGAATAACTTGAAAACGTGAAAATAGGATTTAGTTTCCTTTGAATTTAAATGCTTTCAATTGAAAAATTTGTCATGTTATTTTCCAATCTGTTACAGCAAATATTATTGACATACAGTAAACGAATAATATTTTTTGTGTATTGTAGTAATTGATTGAAGTTAGCCGATATTGACTTGATTGTAGTAGTGTAAATAAAGTTAAAGAGAAAATAACATTTCAATATTTCATGGAGAATATAGCTGTCAGTGCCAAACGCACGCGATTTTCCACAGAACAATTTAAACTACGGAAACTTGTATCGTATGGCCTTATTTCAATCAAATAAAAAGGATTGTTTCTGTATAAATATTGTACCCATATGTTATTATAATTGTATTAATGCATATTATACGAGTATAGATAATATAGTAATATCATATTGTACGGACACTTAAAGTATTATATTTGTCAATAACAATATGTTTTACTATAAGGGCAACTAAAAATGTACTAAAAATATACATTTTCAGTTTCCCATGTAGAAAATTATATATTTGTTGACATAATATTATAGCTGTAATTAGTAAAAAATATTATGTCAACTACTATTCCATTTTCTATAGGTAACTAGAAACGTCGCTAACGTAATGTATTGGTTTTTCACATATTTTGGCAAATATAAGAGAAATTATTTTTTATGTACATTATTATTTTTTAAAAGAAGATTTTGTTACTTCATTTTTACCTCCCGCTACCCTTGCGGTTTTTCTGAAGGGTAATTATGTAATATACCTATAAGTTTAAATATATAATTAATAATGTCAGTAATGTCTCCCGATTTTTGATACTGACATTTATCTGTCATTTACAAACATTTTAATTTCTCTACTGGTTACCAGGGAGTTGTGTAGCTGTGATATTTATTACAACAATTTTTTTTTCTCTAAATCTATAGAAGATATAATAAAATTTTTAAATGTGCCGGATTCAGAATTTAATGTTCTTCAATATTTGTAATAACATAAATTTTCAAAAATATATTTAAGAATTTTTTTAGAAAGTATTACTACACACGCACGCACACACACACACACACACACACACAGACAGAGAGAGAGAGAGAGACAGAGACAGACATCATCCTAAAAATGTTAAAAATCGGTTTCTATGGACCTTAAAACGTGCTTATTCACTAAAATCTGGATATGCGATTTTTAGCATGAATTCAATATCTCTCGTAGCGAGAAGTAAAAAGATATTTGTTTGTATAGGATAACATCTTTCTTCGATAAATGGTTTTGGGATACATAATACATATCAACCCGAACACTTTTCTCTCTTCGAACTCAATGTCCCATGCGTATCACGCGTCACATATGACGTAATTTCGCCGCCCTCTACCACCGATCCTTACGATACACAGGAGCATACACACGCCAGGATCAGAATGTAGCGACGAATACTAACTGCGGATCTGGGACTAAGTTGCACATTAAAGGTTATGTTGGACGTTAGGTCAGGATAACGCCTCAGCGCTTTGAAACATGTGGACGCAGTGACGTCAGAGCGAAGGCAGAGAATATTACGAAAAAAGAAAACGATGTTGTGAAAAAAGAAAATTATATCCCTGTAAAAAAAAACAGTTACGAGAGACACGCAAGTTATTGAGTATAACAAAAACAGGTATGTCGTGGAAAACAAATGCACACATTTATATTGGGTTTTTGCTTATTTCATATGAATATTATAAACCGCAGAATATTGAAATGAGTGAAGAAATTATTTGAAGTGTTACTTCCTATAAACAGGTGACCATTTTATTTTGTCCACTATTGTTATCTCGAGAACTATAAGAGCTACGAAGTCGGTTAAATTAGCAAACAATTTCTATTTTATTAGATTATTTTAACGAGCGTAAAATTATTTTTCTTTGAACAGTGGTTTTCAAACTGTGGGGATCAAATTTGTTATTTTAAATGGGAGAATATATTTTTTATTTACTTATTAGATACAGAATTTAATTCTGAATTCAGTGATATAATATTTGCATACCATTGGATAACATTTTTTTTTGAGAAAAATTAAATTAAAGTTTTACATTAATTGATTAAAATACTACAATAAGAGCGGTACGATTTTTTTTGAATCGTGGTATTGAACTTATGCGATCCGAAACGAGCATCACACACACATACACACACACACACACACACACACACACACACACACACACACACACACGCGCAAACACACACAAACAGAGGGACCCCAGAGCCCATTAGAACCTCAGTATCTATTTTTTTACCAAAGACAATACCTTCCTTACCTAAAGGTGAAGGAAGGTGAAATAGAATACATATTATTTTTTACATATAATATATAATTATAAAGATAAAAGTAATTATTTTATTTTTTAAATTGATCATAAAAGTCAACGTAAACAAAATGTTCATGTATTTCTTTCATGGCATTCTAATTTTATGTAAAAAATAACATGTTCCCTATTCATTTTTCCATTCGTGGCACTCTTATTATACTCCTATTTTAATCAAATTAATATAAAACGTTATGCATTTTGCACAAAAAAAATCGTTATGTAAGGATATATAAATATTATATCACTGAATTAAGAATGAAATTCTCTGTTGAATAAGCAAGTAAAAATATTTAGTTTTATTTAAAATAATAAAGTTGGTCTTCACATTTTGTGAACCACTGATAGAAAAATAATAATTTTATGCTGATTACAATAGTCTTGTAAAATATAAATTCTTTACTAATTTAACCGACCTCGTAGCTCTTATAGTTCTCGAGATAGCAACAGTGGACAAAATAAAATGAACAATATATATATACAGGTTGTTGACTGCGACATAACACTTTGACACGTAAAATCATACTTTCGTAATTTCCTGCTCCCCTAATTATTTTAGGTAAAAATGCTTCAAATAAAAGTTTTAGAGCATCGAAAGCAAAATTAATTTCACTTACGTTGTAACGGCAGAAATTAGGTATGAAAATGTTAAAAATCATTCCATAACCATGTAACTCAGACAGATAAATTTAAAAATGTTTGACCTTTTACCTGTTAAGTTACTTTAACATATTTTTATTAAGTATTATTTGTAATACCTTTTCAAGTTAACAATTATCTATTAATTTATATAAATAATTTTTCACTTTAATAGAAATTACAAATAATAATAAAAATCAATTAATCTAGTTTGACAGATAAATGGCTAACATTGTTAATTTTTAGTCTTAATTCCTTGGCTATCGCTATTTTTGGGGTAGTTTTCGATATTTTCATATCTAATTTCTGCCGTCATAGAGCATGCAAAATTAATTTTATTTATTCATTCTAATGTAGAATTTTAAGCGCTACATTTATTTGAAGCTTTTTTTTACCTAAAATAATTAGCGAAGTAGGAAATTACGAAAGTATTTTACATGTTCCGGTGTCGCGGTCAACTGTATATTAAATTCTAAAAATTTTTTTAGAAAATACTTTAATTCACTTACGAGTATACCTATTATTGCAGTTATGGCTAAAGTAGTTTTCGTTTTGATTCTTGTTAATTTGAAAAAAATCTCTTTGATAAATGAAAGTAACTTTGTCTATGTCATTGTCATTGTGGGCTGTGACCGATTTTAAAATTAATCATATATTATGAATAAGGGTTGAATATCTCTACAGAGTGTTGATTGAAACTTGACGTGCTGTGAACCTGGAATGTTAATAACCTCCAGAAGCTTTTCACCCTTGAACTTTCAAGCTCAAAGCGGACTTCATCTTATCATGCAAAACAGAAAATATTATTCTCTTACACATGGCATATAATACAATTTGATTTACATTAGATGTAAGCAGTGTTTTTTGTAGAAAAAAAGGTGCCGGAACGCACATTGTGTTATCTTTTTAGAACAGTACACAACACATGTAATTTTTAAATATATTGTTGGCGCAATTTATATTCCCACAATTTAAGAAAAATATCAAAATCAATAAAATAGTGATTTTTTTTCAAAAAACATTGATCAAACCGGATATATTATTGCTTTACGTTACAAAAAAGCCTAGGACGTATGTATATTTCGATGAGTTTATATTATACGAGTACATCACAATAATTATCAACAAATTTTATATTTATAATTGGGAATATATAATTTCACACTATAATCGGCAACTGGACATTAATAAAAATCGATTTGCGTATTAAAATAGGATTATTGTACGCTAGACAAGTGACCATACCATAACCTGCGATTTAATCTAACGCCTTAGTTATGTGGGAGTGGGAGCAAGTTTTGTGCGTTAGGTTAGGTTTGTTCAGAAAAATTGCAAAAAAACGAGTAGTGCGTCGTTCTGTTACATTGTTGTCGTTAGAACAAATATTTTTTAATCTGCATCTATCCTATTTTTAAATGCAGTGTCTGGTAGTGAATCTGGGGAGCCAGGTACGATCACGACCGTCGCTAAAAATTGTTTCGAATTTTAAATGGCGCAAAAGTAACCCCTGTGGTTCAATCTTCACGCCATCCATGAGTGTCCGTGAGGTGACACCTGGTAAACGCTCGCACGGTATAAAATATGTCATCATTACCAAAATCTGTGTACAATGTAGATTGTCGCACCTAGCTATAGATAATATGTCGTGATGTTATATTTATTTAAATTCTATTTCATTGTTAAAATTATTATTTTAGAGTATATTTTTTTTACAACTATGCACATGTAATATTTTTATTCGCAATCATTATTGTAATATGTCGATTCCTAACCTTTTGGGGTTGGGAAATAGGTCATTCCTAACTGCAATAACAATATTTTGGGTGGGAAATGATTGATTATGTTTCCCCCCACGAGTGGGAAATATTTATGTAGGGTTATATATTCCTATAATAAAGTAGGCTAAATAATTTTTAATAGAGCTGTCAAAAATATTAATAAAATTAAAAGTTATAACTGAATAATTTATTATGATAATTAATTATTGATTTAATAAAGGATGGCAATGTTTCATAACATCCTTCGCGTTGTATCTGACATCGAGGCTTTGCCTCTCGGTAGAATGCATAAGCCCTCGGCTGTAATGAGACATACCACCTCGGATGTAATATATTATTATTGTTATTTAGTCGTATTTTATTGTCAATGTACTCATTTTTACCTTCCGTCACCTTTAGGTAAGGAAGGTATTGTCTTTGGTCAAAAAATTCAATGGAGTTTTTAGTGAATAGGCACATTTTAGGGTCCATATAATACGATTTTACCATTTTTACGATGATGTCTGTATGTATGTGTGTCTGTCTCTCTCTCCCTCTCTCTCTCTCTCTCTCTCTCTGTGTGTGTGTGTGTGTGTGTGTGTGTGTGTGTGTGTGTGTGTGTGTGTATATATGTGTGTGTGTGTATGTGTGTGTGTGTGTGTGACGAAAGTTTCGGATCGCATAACTTCAATACCACGATTATATTTTGGTTATAATTAGTCAACCTGGTATTTAATATTAATTTAATTTTAAGTATTTACATGAATAAAAATTATATTAAACGGGAGATATTGTGTTGGCCACATCAGATTTTTTATTCTGAAATTCTGATTTTCTGTTGAACATAGTAGCAATTTAAATTATACTGTATGTGACGTCTAAGATATACTATAGCTAATGACAGAACTGGAAAAGTAAAAATTAAAAAATTATTTAATATTTCTTATTTAATTATAAAAATATTTATGCTTACAGCAAATAATCTTCACATGATATAATTTTGATTTTGTAAAAGATTTTATGTTTATTTGACCAACCATTTTATTCTTCTTTCGTCGTTTTGAGGCACTACTAAAACTATTTATTTACTATTATTACTTATATTTGGGCACACTAACCACAAAACTCGTTTCTAATGTTTGAATCTTCACAAAATATGAAAATTTGTAATATGGATAAGACTAGTCGCTAGTATATAATAAATAGCTGTCACAGCTGTCACTCGTTTAAATTCTGTCGGCGGCAAATGTAAGCCACTCTCTCATTGGTGAGTAGTTTTCTGAGGTCATCAGGCGATGACCCATATTATGCAGGTCCACATTTTGTATAGGAAGTTATCTGTATAGAATCCATATTTGTAAGAAATACAGTCATATATTCAATCATGTTTGAGTTGCAAAATGAATTTGAATCATTCAAATAAACAAATCACTTCGATTAAATTCTAAATTTTTTCTTCATTTCAATATGTTTTGGATTTGAAAGCTTACTGCGTCACAATTAACAATAACATACACGTCAAATGCAAGCAAAATAATGCATTTTATATTATTTACCTTTCGTATTTCTATTGTAGGCAGATTTCATATCAAATGTACTGGTGTGTGAAATTCGTAAATTCCGCCCTTTCAAGTTCAGAGAGAGGAAAATTATTTCTTTATGATTTTGTTTGCGTGCTGTATTCTGTATTGTAACTACGTATTTTGCGTGAGTAACTATGATAAAGATACTGAACAATGCAATGGAAATTTTCAACAACTATGAAAAGATTATTTAAAAGAATTAATTGTAATTTATTGTAAAGTATTTCTATGGATATATTTTTGTGATATATAAACTTGAATATAACGAACTCAAAAACTATGCAAAAATGTTCGTTATACGCAAAAATATAAATTGTCATAATTTTTAACTGTTTATAAATGAAATTTATTTTCTAAATATTCACAACAAAGTAAAAATTGATAAAAAAATCCATTTGTGGACAGAGCTGGGCAAATTACTTTCAAAAAGTAATTGAGTAAAATTACAATTACTTTAACCAAAATTACTAAATACTTTTGCATTGTCATTGACATTTTAATTACGTTTCAAATACTTTACTAAAAAATCTGTTGTGGCCAGCACAATACCTCTCGCCATTTTCATTTTATGTTGCATAGGGCGCAAGCAGTTATGTGGCTTTTTTGGCCTTGGCAAGCAGATATGGAGGCCCGTGTCAAAATTACATCTAGTAATAATGTACATAGGTCCCAAGTATCATAAGTTTTCATTCAAAACATTATGATTTCCAAATTCATGTGGATTATTTTCCTCGACAAGTATATTCCATACTGTTGATCACATATAAACAACATGGTATTACATTATTTTGAAATGTCTGCTCGCGCCCTATAAGTAACGAATTTAACATTTCTTGTACACACAAATAATTGAAATTGTATTTCTTCTTTCGTTCTATGAGGAATTTTCTCCTACTCTTCTAATATTTTCAAAATTCTTCAAATTCATTGATGGTATTAGCGGTATTTCTTAAGGATATATGTAATATTAACATACCTATAATTTAAATACATATTTAATTAATAATACAATAATATATATTAAATGTACTCGTACCTCCCAGAAAAATCTGGTTTTTGACACTGACATTTTGCATTTATCTGTCAATTATAAATATTTGAATATCTCAACTATTTTTTAGGCAACGAGATTATTTTTTTACAACAGATTATTCTATATTATTATATACTATATCTCCAAACCTATACGAGTTATAATAAATAAATTAAATGTGTCAGATTGAGAATTTAATTTTCTTTACTATTTCCAAGAATTTTTTTCAAAAAATAGTATTTAGAAGATTTTTTTTCAAGAATCTGCTACTTCCGGTTGTCCAATTGTTACCAAAACCTTTTCAGATCTTCCCATGAATGTCCGATTGGGAAATACGTAGTTAAACAAATATTAAGGCTTACAGTTTTTGAGTAATCGCCCTTCCAACGTCCCACATACATACATACACACACACACACACACACACACACACAGACATCATCGTAAAAATGTTAAAATCGAATTGTAGGGACCTTAAAACGTACTTATTCATTGAAATCTGGATATGTGATTTTTAGCATGAATCCAATACCTCTCTTAGCGAGAGGTAAAAACAAGGTAAAAGTTTGTACATCAAAAATATGAAAAAAATCGAGCAAAATAAGAATTGAAAAATAACAGAAATTATTTTTATTCAAATATTCTAGGTGACTATGTGAAAATAAACAGACTTTTAATTGTTGAACGAGTTTTATTAATTAATAAATTTAAATTAAATGTTCACATAGTCACTTAGAATATTTGAATAAAAATAATTTCTAATATTTTTCAATAATAGGTTTGTTCCAACATATATTCAAATCATTTCGGTACTGTCCGACGCATGCGCAGTATTCAAATGAGGACGCCATTTTAATACTACACATCCTTCGGACAGGTCCGATTTGATTGTATGTTGGAACAAACCTTATATCCATTTTCTCGATTTTTTTTCATATTTTTGATGTACAAACTTTTACATTGTTGAAAAGAGAAAAATGGCCGTTTATATTTTAATAAAATAACTATAAGTTGCTATTTAAAAAAATAAAAGTTAAAAGTCGTATCTTGCAAACCTGACATTATAAAAGTATCTACATCTGCCATCAAATACTATATTTAAGTAAAAATAAAACTTTTATATGAGTCTTTTTTACTTCCTTGTACGTAAGTAAAGGAAGTACTGTAATCGCGAAAAATTTCGGGTTTCAGATTTCAGCGGAAATATCCATTTTGATCATCCCTGAATCCATTTTGACTAATTTCGTCGTGACGTCTGTACGTACGTACGTATCTCGCATAACTCAAAAACGGTAAGCCGTAGAAAGTTCAAATTTTGTATTTAGGACTGCTATAACATCTAGTTGTGCACCTCCCTTTCTGGTTATTACACAATTTCCAGAAGTGTCACTTTACATGAAGCCTATAATAGATTTTAATGAAAAACTGTTTTAAAATATAATCCAAAACAAATTTGGTATACAAGACTTTTATGTCAATCGAAATAACATAATAGATTTTGGTTAAAATAGGCAAACCGGAAGTGGTACATTACTTGAAGTTGTTAACAGTTTTTCTTGAATAAAATGATTTTATTTGGATTTTAGAAATAAATGCTTCAAATAAAAGTTTTAGAGAATTAATTTCTGCGTCTAGCACATCAAGTATTATTAAATTAGCCCTTTGTATAAGCGAGATATGTATATTTAAAAATTATATATTTTTTTGTTTTTGTAATAAAGCTTGCTATGGATTAGGATAAAAAAATTAAAAAAATGTTCATGTCAAATTACGTTAAATACGTGCAATTTTATGATTCGTACAATAACAAGTATTATATTTTTATTGTGAAATTAGTCATATTCATTGTTGTAATCAAATATTTCTTTGTTGTAATCAAAACTATCTTTAAAAAGAACCGGGTTAGATTAATGTTAATTTAAGAATGATAGTAATAAATGAATTATTTTTTGTTCTATATCAATATAGTTTAATAATCGTACAAGGAAGTCGTGTGGTGTCCACAACAGATTTTTTCTATTAATTATAATAAATATGTTGAAATTGTGGGTATCTTCCCAGACTCAGCCTGTATATATGTCTATGTATAATGGTTATTAAAAATACTTTATAGTGATTTATTTGAAACCCTTTATAAAGACATTGCAAATACCTTGAAAAGTATATTATACTATTAGAATTCAGAAAAAAACAATAAATTATAACTGAAGTAAAAGTCCAAAGTACTTCTTAAGCCGGCTTCCCACGGCCTGTGGCGCGTACGCACCACTACTTGGTTTTGCGCGCAACGGGTCATGGGAAGGGGCAGCGCGTGGCGCGTTCGCGCCGCCCGTCCGTTCCCATCATTTGTCGGTAAATGTTGCACGCGTCAAAAGAAACCCTCGGCGCGAGATGGCGCGGCGTGTGCAAGTATGCCCATGGCCTATGCTTGCTTGTCCGTACACGCGTTCTTTTCTTGCAGTATAGCAGGGCAGTATAGTTTCATTCATCAGCGTAGTTGTACAGTGCATAATATATCGTACATGTTTATTATGGACAAACGATATTATTATTGAATTCCTGGACTTATTCCAAAATGAACCAACAATTTGGAACCCCAGACATGAGAAACATAAAGAACGAAATGCAATTCACGATGCGTGGGTTCGAATTAAGGAAAAAATGAGTGTAGATTTTCCTATGGAGGAAATTAAAAAAAAATCTGTTGTGGCCAGCACAATACCTCTCGCCATTTTCATTTTATGTAGCATGGGGCGCTAGCAGTTATGTGACTTTGTTGATCTTGGCAAGCAGATGTGGGGGCCCGTGTCAGAATGAGAGCTAGTAATATACATAGGTGTCAAGTATCATAAGTTTTCATTCGAAACATTATGATTTACCAAATCCATGTGGATTATTTTCCTCGACAAGTATATTCCATACTAATGGATGACAAATAAACATCAGAACATTTTGAAATTTTGAATGAAAAATTATGACATATGACAATTGTGACATCTATGTAAAAACTACTAGCCGTCATTATTGGCCCAAAGTTATTCTCAAAGGTTACGGACAAAATGAATCATATGCAAAATTATTGTTAGGTTAATAAACATTAGAAAAAATATCATTTGATTAAATAATTCAGGGGAACAGGGTACCTAATAACAGTAAAACGTTGAAAATTTATATCTTGGCGGCTATTATTGGCCCAAAGTTATTCTGAAAAGGTTACGGACAAAATGAATCATATGCAAAATTATTGATAGATTAATAAACATTAGAAAAAATATCATTTGATTAAATAATTCAGGGGAACAGGGTACCTAATAACAGTAAAACGTTGAAAATTTATATCTTGGCGGCTATTATTGGCCCAAAGTTATTCTGAAAAGGTTACGGACAAAATGAATCATATGCAAAATTATTGATAGATTAATAAACATTAGAAAAAATATCATTTGATTAAATAATTCAGGGGAACAGGGTACCTAATAACAGTAAAACGTTGAAAATTTATATCTTGGCGGCTATTATTGGCCCAAAGTTATTCTGAAAAGTTTACGGACAAAATGAATCATATGCAAAATTATTGATAGATTAATAAACATTAGAAAAAATATCATTTGATTAAATAATTCAGGGAAACAGGGTACCTAATAAAAGTAAAACGTTGAAAATTTATATCTTGGCGGCTATTATTGGACCAAAGTTATTCTGAAAAGGTTACGGACAAAATGAATCATATGCAAAATTATTGATAGATTAATAAAAATTAGAAAATATATCATTTGATTAAATAATTCAGGGGAACAGGGTACCTAATAACAGTAAAACGTTGAAAATTTATATCTTGGCGGCTATTATTGGCCCAAAGTTATTCTGAAAAGATTACGGACAAAATGAATCATATGCAAAATTATTGATAGATTAATAAACATTAGAAAAAATATCATTTGATTAAATAATTCAGGAGAACAGGGTACCTAATAACAGTAAAACGTTGAAAATTTATATCTTGGCGGCTATTATTGGCCCAAAGTTATTCTGAAAAGATTACGGACAAAATGAATCATATGCAAAATTATTGATAGATTAATAAACATTAGAAAAAATATCATTTGATTAAATAATTCAGGAGAACAGGGTACCTAATAACAGTAAAACGTTGAAAATTTATATCTTGGCGGCTATTATTGGCCCAAAGTTATTCTGAAAAGGTTACGGACACAATGAGTCATATGCAAAATTATTGATAGATTAATAAACATTAGAAAAAATATCATTTGATTAAATAATTCAGGGGAACAGGGTACCTAATAACTGTAAAACGTTGAAAATTTATATATTGGCAGCTATTATTGGCCCAAAGTTATTCTGAAAAGTTTACGGACAAAATGAATCATATGCAAAATTATTGATAGATTAATAAAAATTAGAAAAAATATCATTTGATTAAATAATTCAGGGGAACAGGGTACCTAATAACAGTAAAACGTTGAAAATTTATATCTTGGCGGCTATTATTGGCCCAAAGTTATTCTGAAAAGGTTACGGACAAAATGAATCATATGCAAAATTATTGATAGATTAATAAACATTAGAAAAAATATCATTTGATTAAATAATTCAGGAGAACAGGGTACCTAATAACTGTAAAACGTTGAAAATTTATATATTGGCAGCTATTATTGGCCCAAAGTTATTCTGAAAAGTTTACGGACAAAATGAATCATATGCAAAATTATTGATAGATTAATAAACATTAGAAAATATATCATTTGATTAAATAATTCAGGGGAACAGGGTACCTAATAACAGTAAAACGTTGAAAATTTATATCTTGGCGGCTATTATTGGCCCAAAGTTATTCTGAAAAGGTTACGGACAAAATGAATCATATGCAAAATTATTGATAGATTAATAAACATTATAAAAAATATCATTTGATTAAATAATTCAGGAGAACAGGGTACCTAATAACAGTAAAACGTTGAAAATTTATATCTTGGCGGCTATTATTGGCCCAAAGTTATTCTGAGAAGATTACGGACAAAATATATCATACGCAAAATTATTGACAGATTAATAAACATTAGAAAAAATATCATTTGATTAAATAATTAAGGGGAACAGGGTACCTAATAACAGTAAAACGTTGAAAATTTATATCTTGGCGGCTATTATTGGCCAAAGTTATTCTGAAACGTTACGGACAAAATGAATCATATGCAAAACTATTGATAGATTAATAATCATTAGAAAAAATATCATTTGATTAAATAATTCAGGGGAACAGGGTACCTAATAACAGTAAAACGTTGAAAATTTATATCTTGGCGGCTATTATTGGCCCAAAGTTATTCTGAAAAGGTTACGGACAAAATGAATCATATGCAAAATTATTGATAGATTAATAAACATTAGAAAAAATATCATTTGATAAATAATTCAGGGGAACAGGGTACCTAATAACAGTAAAACGTTGAAAATTTATATCTTGGCGGCTATTATTGGCCCAAAGTTATTCTGAAAAGGTTACGGACAAAATGAATCATATGCAAAATTATTTTTAGGTTAATAAACATTAGAAAAAATTACATTTGATTAAATAATTCAGGGGAACAGGGTACCTAATAACTGTAAAACGTTGAATATTTATATATTGGCGGCTATTATTGGCCCAAAGTTATTCTGAAAAGGTTACGGACAAAATGAATCATATGCAAAATTATTGATAGATTAATTAACATTAGAAAAAATATCATTTGATTAAATAATTCAGGGGAACAGGGTACCTAATAACAGTAAAACGTTGAAAATTTATATCTTGGCGGCTATTATTGGCCCAAAGTTATTCTGAAAAGATTACGGACAAAATGAATCATATGCAAAATTATTGATAGATTAATAAACATTAGAAAAAATATCATTTGATTAAATAATTCAGGGGAACAGGGTACCTAATAACAGTAAAACGTTGAAAATTTATATCTTGGCGGCTATTATTGGCCCAAAGTTATTCTGAAAAGGTTACGGACAAAATGAATCATATGCAAAATTATTGATAGATTAATAAACATTAGAAAAAATATTATTTGATTAAATAATTCAGGGGAACAGGGTACCTAATAATAGTAAAACGTTGAAAATTTATATCTTGGCGGCTATTATTGGCCCAAAGTTATTCTGAAAAAGTTACGGACAAAATGAATCATATGCAAAATTATTGATAGATTAATAAACATTAGAAAAAATATCATTTGATTAAATAATTCAGGGGAACAGGGTACCTAATAACAGTAAAACGTTGAAAATTTATATCTTGGCGGCTATTATTGGCCCAAAGTTATTCTGAAAAGGTTACGGACAAAATGAATCATATGCAAAATTATTGATAGATTAATAAAAATTAGAAAAAATATCATTTGATTAAATAATTCAGGGGAACAGGGTACCTAATAACAGTAAAACGTTGAAAATTTATATCTTGGCAGCTATTATTGGCCCAAAGTTATTCTGAAAAGTTTACGGACAAAATGAATCATATGCAAAATTATTGATAGTTTAATAAACATTAGAAAAAATATCATTTGATTAAATAATTCAGGGGAACAGAGTACCTAATAATTGTAAAACTTTGAAAATTTATATATTGGCGGCTATTATTTACCCAAAGTTATTCTGAAAAGGTTACGGACAAAATGAATCATATGCAAAATTATTGATAGATTAATAAAAATTAGAAAAAATATCATTTGATTAAATAATTCAGGGGAACAGGGTACCTAATAACAGTAAAACTTTGAAAATTTATATCTTGGCGGCTATTATTGGCCCAAAGTTATTCTGAAAAGGTTACGGACAAAATGAATCATATGCAAAATTATTGATAGATTAATAAACATTAGAAAAAATATCATTTGATTAAATAATTCAGGGGAACAGGGTACCTAATAACAGTAAAACGTTGAAAATTTATATCTTGGCGGCTATTATTGCCCAAAGTTATTCTGAAAAGGTTACGGACAAAATGAGTCATATGCAAAATTATTGATAGATTAATAAACATTAGAAAAAATATCATTTGATTAAATAATTCAGGGGAACAGGGTACCTAATAACAGTAAAACGTTGAAAATTTATATATTGGCGGCTATTATTGGCCCAAAGTTATTCTGAAAATTTTACGGACAAAATGAATCATATGCAAAATTATTGATAGATTAATAAACATTAGAAAAAATATCATTTGATTAAATAATTCAGGGGAACAGGGTAACTAATAACAGTAAAACTTTGAAAATTTATATCTTGGCAGCTATTATTGGCCCAAAGTTATTCTGAAAAGTTTACGGACAAAATGAATCATATGCAAAATTATTGATAGATTAATAAACATTAGAAAAAATATCATTTGATTAAATAATTCAGGGGAACAGGCTACCTAATAACAGTAAAACGTTGAAAATTTATATCTTGGCGGCTATTATTGCCCAAAGTTATTCTGAAAGGGTTACGGACAAAATGAGTCATATGCAAAATTATTGATAGATTAATAAACATTAGAAAAAATATCATTTGATTAAATAATTCAGGGGAACAGGGTACCTAATAACAGTAAAACGTTGAAAATTTATATCTTGGCGGCTATTATTGGCCCAAAGTTATTCTGAAAAGGTTACGGACAAAATGAATCATATGCAAAATTATTGATAGATTAATAAACATTAGAAAAAATATCATTTGATTAAATAATTCAGGGGAACAGGGTACCTAATAACAGTAAAACGTTGAAAATTTATATCTTGGCGGCTATTATTGGCCCAAAGTTATTCTGAAAAGGTTACGGACAAAATGAATCATATGCAAAATTATTGATAGATTAATAAACATTAGAAAAAATATCATTTGATTAAATAATTCAGGGGAACAGGGTACCTAATAACAGTAAAACGTTGAAAATTTATATCTTGACGGCTATTATTGGCCCAAAGTTATTCTGAAAAGGTTACGGACAAAATGAATCATATGCAAAATTATTGATAGATTAATAAAAATTAGAAAAAATATCATTTGATTAAATAATTCAGGGGAACAGGGTACCTAAGAACAGTAAAACTTTGAAAATTTATATCTTGGCGGCTATTATTGGCCCAAAGTTATTCTGAAACGGTTACGGACAAAATGAATCATATGCAAAATTATTGATAGATTAATAAACATTAGAAAAAATATCATTTGATTAAATAATTCAGGGGAACAGGGTACCTAATAACAGTAAAACGTTGAAAATTTATATCTTGGCGGCTATTATTGGCCCAAAGTTATTTTGAAAAGGTTACGGACAAAATGAATCATGCAAAATTATTGACAGATTAATAAACATTAGAAAAAATATCATTTGATTAAATAATTCAGGGGAACAGGGTACCTAATAACAGTAAAACGTTGAAAATTTATATCTTGGCGGCTATTATTGGCCCAAAGTTATTCTGAAAAGGTTACGGACAAAATGAATCATATGCAAAATTATTGATAGATTAATAAACATTAGAAAAAATATCATTTGATTAAATAATTCAGGGGAACAGGCTACCTAATAACAGTAAAACGTTGAAAATTTATATCTTGGCGGTTATTATAGGCCCAAAGTTATTCTGAAAAGGTTACGGACAAAATGAATCATATGCAAAATTATTGATAGATTAATAAACATTAGAAAAAATATCATTTGATTAAATAAGTCAGGGGAACAGGGTACCTAATAACAGTAAAACTTTAAAAAATTATATCTTGGCGGCTATTATTGGCCCAAAGTTATTCTGAAAAGGTTACGGACAAAATGAATCATATGCAAAATTATTGACAGATTAATAAACATTAGAAAAAATATCATTTGATTAAATAATTCAGGGGAACAGGGTACCTAATAACAGTAAAACGTTGAAAATTTATATCTTGGCGGCTATTATTGGCCCAAAGTTATTCTGAAAAGGTTACGGACAAAATGAATCATATGCAAAATTATTGATAGATTAATAAACATTAGAAAAAATATCATTTGATTAAATAATTCAGGGGAACAGGGTACCTAATAACAGTAAAACGTTGAAAATTTATATCTTGGCGGCTATTATTGGCCCAAAGTTATTCTGAAAAGATTACGGACAAAATGAATCATATGCAAAATTATTGATAGATTAATAAACATTAGAAAAAATATCATTTGATTAAATAATTCAGGGGAACAGGGTACCTAATAACAGTAAAACGTTGAAAATTTATATCTTGGCGGCTATTATTGGCCCAAAGTTATTTTGAAAAGGTTACGGACAAAATGAATCATGCAAAATTATTGACAGATTAATAAACATTAGAAAAAATATCATTTGATTAAATAATTCAGGGGAACAGGGTACCTAATAACAGTAAAACGTTGAAAATTTATATCTTGGCGGCTATTATTGGCCCAAAGTTATTCTGAAAAGGTTACGGACAAAATGAATCATATGCAAAATTATTGATAGATTAATAAACATTAGAAAAAATATCATTTGATTAAATAATTCAGGGGAACAGGGTACCTAATAACAGTAAAACGTTGAAAATTTATATCTTGGCGGCTATTATTGGCCCAAAGTTATTCTGAAAAGATTACGGACAAAATGAATCATATGCAAAATTATTGATAGATTAATAAACAATAGAAAAAATATCATTTGATTAAATAATTCAGGGGAACAGGGTACCTAATAACTGTAAAACTTTGAAAATTTATATATTGGCGGCTATTATTGGCCCAAAGTTATTCTGAAAAGTTTACTGACAAAATGAATCATATGCAAAATTATTGATAGATTAATAAAAATTAGAAAAAAAATCATTTGATTAAATAATTCAGGGGAACAGGGTACCTAAGAACAGTAAAACGTTGAAAATTTATATCTTGGCGGCTATTATTGGCCCAAAGTTATTCTGAAACGGTTACGGACAAAATGAATCATATGCAAAATTATTGATAGATTAATAAACATTAGAAAAAATATCATTTGATTAAATAATTCAGGGGAACAGGGTACCTAATAACAGTAAAACGTTGAAAATTTATATCTTGGCGGCTATTATTGGCCCAAAGTTATTCTGAAAAGGTTACGGACACAATTGAATCATATACAAAATTATTGATAGATTAATAAACATTAGAAAAAATATCATTTGATTAAATAAATCAGGGGAACAGGGTACCTAATAACAGTAAAACGTTGAAAATTTATATCTTGGCGGCTATTATTGGCCCAAAGTTATTCTGAAAAGGTTACGGACAAAATGAATCATGCAAAATTATTGACAGATTAATAAACATTAGAAAAAATATCATTTGATTAAATAATTCAGGGGAACAGGGTACCTAATAACAGTAAAACGTTGAAAATTTATATCTTGGCGGCTATTATTGGCCCAAAGTTATTCTGAAAAGGTTACGGACAAAATGAATCATATGCAAAATTATTGATAGATTAATAAACATTAGAAAAAATATCATTTGATTAAATAATTCAGGGGAACAGGGTACCTAATAACAGTAAAACGTTGAAAATTTATATCCTGGCGGCTATTATTGGCCCAAAGTTATTCTGAAAAGGTTACGGACAAAATGAATCATATGCAAAATTATTGATAGATTAATAAACATTAGAAAAAATATCATTTGATTAAATAATTCAGGGGAACAGGCTACCTAATAACAGTAAAACGTTGAAAATTTATATCTTGGCGGTTATTATTGGCCCAAAGTTATTCTGAAAAGGTTACGGACAAAATGAATCATATGCAAAATTATTGATAGATTAATAAACATTAGAAACAATATCATTTGATTAAATAAGTCAGGGGAACAGGGTACCTAATAACAGTAAAACGTTAAAAAATTATATCTTGGCGGCTATTATTGGCCCAAAGTTATTCTGAAAAGGTAACGGACAAAATGAATCATATGCAAAATTATTGACAGATTAATAAACATTAGAAAAAATATCATTTGATTAAATAATTCAGGGGAACAGGGTACCTAATAACAGTAAAACGTTGAAAATTTATATCTTGGCGGCTATTATTGGCCCAAAGTTATTCTGAAAAGGTTACGGACAAAATGAATCATATGCAAAATTATTGATAGATTAATAAACATTAGAAAAAATATCATTTGATTAAATAATTCAGGGGAACAGGGTACCTAATAACAGTAAAACTTTGAAAATTTATATCTTGGCGGCTATTATTGGCCCAAAGTTATTCTGAAAAGGTTACGGACAAAATGAATCATATGCAAAATTATTGATAGATTAATAAACATTAGAAAAAATATCATTTGATTAAATAATTCAGGGGAACAGGGTACCTAATAACAGTAAAACGTTGAAAATTTATATCTTGGCGGCTATTATTGGCCCAAAGTTATTCTGAAAAGGTTACGGACAAAATGAATCATATGCAAAATTATTGATAGATTAATAAACATTAGAAAAAATATCATTTGATTAAATAATTCAGGGGAACAGGGTACCTAATAACAGTAAAACATTGAAAATTTATATCTTGGCGGCTATTATTGGCCCAAAGTTATTCTGAAAAGGTTACGGACAAAATGAATCATATGCAAAATTATTGATAGATTAATAAACATTAGAAAAAATATCATTTGATTAAATAATTTAGGGGAACAGGGTACCTAATAACAGTAAAACGTTGAAAATTTATATCTTGGCGGCTATTATTGGCCCAAAGTTATTCTGAAACGGTTACGGACAAAATGAATCATATGCAAAATTATTGATAGATTAATAAACATTAGAAAAAATATCATTTGATTAAATAATTCAGGGGAACAGGGTACCTAATAACAGTAAAACGTTGAAAATTTATATCTTGGCGGCTATTATTGGCCCAAAGTTATTCTGAAACGGTTACGGACAAAATGAATCATATGCAAAATTATTGATAGATTAATAAACATTAGAAAAAATATCATTTGATTAAATAATTCAGGGGAACAGGGTACCTAATAACAGTAAAACGTTGAAAATTTATATCTTGACGGCTATTATTGGCCCAAAGTTATTCTGAAAAGGTTACGGACAAAATGAATCATATGCAAAATTATTTTTAGGTTAATAAACATGAGAAAAAATATCATTTGATTAAATAATTCAGGGGAACAGGGTACCTAATAACAGTAAAACGTTGAAAATTTATATCTTGGCGGCTATTATTGGCCCAAAGTTATTCTGAAAAGGTTACGGACAAAATGAATCATGCAAAATTATTGACAGATTAATAAACATTAGAAAAAATATCATTTGATTAAATAATTCAGGGGAACAGGGTACCTAATAACAGTAAAACGTTGAAAATTTATATCTTGGCGGCTATTATTGGCCCAAAGTTATTCTGAAAAGGTTACGGACAAAATGAATCATATGCAAAATTATTGATAGATTAATAAACATTAGAAAAAATATCATTTGATTAAATAATTCAGGGGAACAGGGTACCTAATAACAGTAAAACGTTGAAAATTTATATCCTGGCGGCTATTATTGGCCCAAAGTTATTCTGAAAAGGTTACGGACAAAATGAATCATATGCAAAATTATTGATAGATTAATAAACATTAGAAAAAATATCATTTGATTAAATAATTTAGGGGAACAGGCTACCTAATAACAGTAAAACGTTGAAAATTTATATCTTGGCGGTTATTATTGGCCCAAAGTTATTCTGAAAAGGTTACGGACAAAATGAATCATATGCAAAATTATTGATAGATTAATAAACATTAGAAACAATATCATTTGATTAAATAAGTCAGGGGAACAGGGTACCTAATAACAGTAAAACGTTAAAAAATTATATCTTGGCGGCTATTATTGGCCCAAAGTTATTCTGAAAAGGTAACGGACAAAATGAATCATATGCAAAATTATTGACAGATTAATAAACATTAGAAAAAATATCATTTGATTAAATAATTCAGGGGAACAGGGTACCTAATAACAGTAAAACGTTGAAAATTTATATCTTGGCGGCTATTATTGGCCCAAAGTTATTCTGAAAAGGTTACGGACAAAATGAATCATATGCAAAATTATTGATAGATTAATAAACATTAGAAAAAATATCATTTGATTAAATAATTCAGGGGAACAGGGTACCTAATAACAGTAAAACTTTGAAAATTTATATCTTGGCGGCTATTATTGGCCCAAAGTTATTCTGAAAAGGTTACGGACAAAATGAATCATATGCAAAATTATTGATAGATTAATAAACATTAGAAAAAATATCATTTGATTAAATAATTCAGGGGAACAGGGTACCTAATAACAGTAAAACGTTGAAAATTTATATCTTGGCGGCTATTATTGGCCCAAAGTTATTCTGAAAAGGTTACGGACAAAATGAATCATATGCAAAATTATTGATATATTAATAAACATTAGAAAAAATATCATTTGATTAAATAATTCAGGGGAACAGGGTACCTAATAACAGTAAAACATTGAAAATTTATATCTTGGCGGCTATTATTGGCCCAAAGTTATTCTGAAAAGGTTACGGACAAAATGAATCATATGCAAAATTATTGATAGATTAATAAACATTAGAAAAAATATAATTTGATTAAATAATTTAGGGGAACAGGGTACCTAATAACAGTAAAACGTTGAAAATTTATATCTTGGCGGCTATTATTGGCCCAAAGTTATTCTGAAACGGTTACGGACAAAATGAATCATATGCAAAATTATTGATAGATTAATAAACATTAGAAAAAATATCATTTGATTAAATAATTCAGGGGAACAGGGTACCTAATAACAGTAAAACGTTGAAAATTTATATCTTGGCGGCTATTATTGGCCCAAAGTTATTCTGAAACGGTTACGGACAAAATGAATCATATGCAAAATTATTGATAGATTAATAAACATTAGAAAAAATATCATTTGATTAAATAATTCAGGGGAACAGGGTACCTAATAACAGTAAAACGTTGAAAATTTATATCTTGACGGCTATTATTGGCCCAAAGTTATTCTGAAAAGGTTACGGACAAAATGAATCATATGCAAAATTATTTTTAGGTTAATAAACATGAGAAAAAATATCATTTGATTAAATAATTCAGGGGAACAGGGTACCTAATAACAGTAAAACGTTGAAAATTTATATCTTGGCGGCTATTATTGGCCCAAAGATATTCTGAAAAGATTACGGACAAAATGAATCATATGCAAAATTATTGATAGATTAATAAACATTAGAAAAAATATCATTTGATTAAATAAGTCAGGGGAACAGGGTACCTAATAACAGTAAAACGTTGAAAATTTATATCTTGGCGGCTATTATTGGCCCAAAGTTATTCTGAAAAGTTTACGGACAAAATGAATCATATGCAAAATTATTTTTAGGTTAATAAACATGAGAAAAAATATCATTTGATTAAATAATTCAGGGGAACAGGGTACCTAATAACAGTAAAACGTTGAAAATTTATATCTTGGCGGCTATTATTGGCCCAAAGTTATTCTGAAAAGGTTACGGACAAAATGAATCATATGCAAAATTATTGATAGATTAATAAACATTAGAAAAAATATCATTTGATTAAATAATTCAGGGGAACAGGGTACCTAATAACAGTAAAACGTTGAAAATTTATATCTTGGCGGCTATTATTGGCCCAAAGTTATTCTGAAAAGGTTACGGACAAAATGAATCATATGCAAAATTATTGATAGATTAATAAACATTAGAAAAAATATCATTTGATTAAATAATTCCGGGGAACAGGGTACCTAATAACTGTAAAACGTTGAATATTTATATATTGGCGGCTATTATTGGCCCAAAGTTATTCTGAAAAGGTTACGGACAAAATGAATCATATGCAAAATTATTGATAGATTAATAAACATTAGAAAAAATATCATTTGATTAAATAATTCAGGGGAACAGGGTACCTAATAACAGTAAAACGTTGAAAATTTATATCTTGGCGGCTATTATTGGCCCAAAGATATTCTGAAAAGGTTACGGACAAAATGAATCATATGCAAAATTATTGATAGATTAATAAACATTAGAAAAAATATCATTTGATTAAATAAGTCAGGGGAACAGGGTACCTAATAACAGTAAAACGTTGAAAATTTATATCTTGGCGGCTATTATTGGCCCAAAGTTATTCTGAAAAGTTTACGGACAAAATGAATCATATGCAAAATTATTTTTAGGTTAATAAACATGAGAAAAAATATCATTTGATTAAATAATTCAGGGGAACAGGGTACCTAATAACAGTAAAACGTTGAAAATTTATATCTTGGCGGCTATTATTGGCCCAAAGTTATTCTGAAAAGGTTACGGACAAAATGAATCATATGCAAAATTATTGATAGATTAATAAACATTAGAAAAAATATCATTTGATTAAATAATTCAGGGGAACAGGGTACCTAATAACAGTAAAACGTTGAAAATTTATATCTTGGCGGCTATTATTGGCCCAAAGTTATTCTGAAAAGGTTACGGACAAAATGAATCATATGCAAAATTATTGATAGATTAATAAACATTAGAAAAAATATCATTTGATTAAATAATTCCGGGGAACAGGTTACCTAATAACTGTAAAACGTTGAATATTTATATATTGGCGGCTATTATTGGCCCAAAGTTATTCTGAAAAGCTTACGGACAAAATGAATCATATGCAAAATTATTGATAGATTAATAAACATTAGAAAAAATATCATTTGATTAAATAATTCAGGGGAACAGGGTACCTAATAACAGTAAAACGTTGAAAATTTATATCTTGGCGGCTATTATTGGCCCAAAGTTATTCTGAAAAGTTTACGGACAAAATGAATCATATGCAAAATTATTTTTAGGTTAATAAACATGAGAAAAAATATCATTTGATTAAATAATTCAGGGGAACAGGGTACCTAATAACAGTACAACGTTGAAAATTTATATCTTGGCGGCTATTATTGGCCCAAAGTTATTCTGAAAAGGTTACGGACAAAATGAATCATATGCAAAATTATTGATAGATTAATAAACATTAGAAAAAATATCATTTGATTAAATAATTCAGGGGAACAGGGTACCTAATAACTGTAAAACGTTGAAAATTTATATCTTGGCGGCTATTATTGGCCCAAAGTTATTCTGAAAAGGTTACGGACAAAATGAATCATATGCAAAATTATTTTTAGATTAATAAACATTAGAAAAAATATCATTAGATTAAATAATTCAGGGGAACAGGGTACTTAATAACAGTAAAACGTTGAAAATTTATATCTTGGCGGCTATTATTGGCCCAAAGTTATTCTGAAAAGGTTACGGACAAAATGAATCATATGCAAAATTATTGATAGATTAATAAACATTAGAAAAAATTACATTTGATTAAATAATTCAGGGGAACAGGGTACCTAATAACTGTAAAACGTTGAATATTTATATATTGGCGGCTATTATTGGCCCAAAGTTATTCTGAAAAGTTTACGGACAAAATGAATCATATGCAAAATTATTGATAGATTAATAAACATTAGAAAAAATATCATTTGATTAAATAATTCAGGGGAACAGGGTACCTAATAACAGTAAAACTTTGAAAATTTATATCTTGGCGGCTATTATTGGCCCAAAGATATTCTGAAAAGGTTACGGACAAAATGAATCATATGCAAAATTATTGATAGATTAATAAACATTAGAAAAAATATCATTTGATTAAATAAGTCAGGGGAACAGGGTACCTAATAACAGTAAAACGTTGAAAATTTATATCTTGGCGGCTATTATTGGCCCAAAGTTATTCTGAAAAGTTTACGGACAAAATGAATCATATGCAAAATTATTTTTAGGTTAATAAACATGAGAAAAAATATCATTTGATTAAATAATTCAGGGGAACAGGGTACCTAATAACAGTAAAACGTTGAAAATTTATATCTTGGCGGCTATTATTGGCCCAAAGTTATTCTGAAAAGGTTACGGACAAAATGAATCATATGCAAAATTATTGATAGATTAATAAACATTAGAAAAAATATCATTTGATTAAATAATTCCGGGGAACAGGGTACCTAATAACTGTAAAACGTTGAATATTTATATATTGGCGGCTATTATTGGCCCAAAGTTATTCTGAAAAGGTTACGGACAAAATGAATCATATGCAAAATTATTGATAGATTAATAAACATTAGAAAAAATATCATTTGATTAAATAATTCAGGGGAACAGGGTACCTAATAACAGTAAAACGTTGAAAATTTATATCTTGGCGGCTATTATTGGCCCAAAGTTATTCTGAAAAGTTTACGGACAAAATGAATCATATGCAAAATTATTTTTAGGTTAATAAACATGAGAAAAAATATCATTTGATTAAATAATTCAGGGGAACAGGGTACCTAATAACAGTAAAACGTTGAAAATTTATATCTTGGCGGCTATTATTGGCCCAAAGTTATTCTGAAACGGTTACGGACAAAATGAATCATATGCAAAATTATTGATAGATTAATAAACATTAGAAAAAATATCATTTGATTAAATAATTCAGGGGAACAGGGTACCTAATAACAGTAAAACGTTGAAAATTTATATCTTGACGGCTATTATTGGCCCAAAGTTATTCTGAAAAGGTTACGGACAAAATGAATCATATGCAAAATTATTTTTAGGTTAATAAACATTAGAAAAAATATCATTTGATTAAATAATTCAGGGGAACAGGGTACCTAATAACAGTAAAACGTTGAAAATTTATATCTTGGCGGCTATTATTGGCCCAAAGATATTCTGAAAAGGTTACGGACAAAATGAATCATATGCAAAATTATTGATAGATTAATAAACATTAGAAAAAATATCATTTGATTAAATAAGTCAGGGGAACAGGGTACCTAATAACAGTAAAACGTTGAAAATTTATATCTTGGCGGCTATTATTGGCCCAAAGTTATTCTGAAAAGTTTACGGACAAAATGAATCATATGCAAAATTATTTTTAGGTTAATAAACATGAGAAAAAATATCATTTGATTAAATAATTCAGGGGAACAGGGTACCTAATAACAGTAAAACGTTGAAAATTTATATCTTGGCGGCTATTATTGGCCCAAAGTTATTCTGAAAAGGTTACGGACAAAATGAATCATATGCAAAATTATTGATAGATTAATAAACATTAGAAAAAATATCATTTGATTAAATAATTCAGGGGAACAGGGTACCTAATAACAGTAAAACGTTGAAAATTTATATCTTGGCGGCTATTATTGGCCCAAAGTTATTCTGAAAAGGTTACGGACAAAATGAATCATATGCAAAATTATTGATAGATTAATAAACATTAGAAAAAATATCATTTGATTAAATAATTCCGGGGAACAGGGTACCTAATAACTGTAAAACGTTGAATATTTATATATTGGCGGCTATTATTGGCCCAAAGTTATTCTGAAAAGGTTACGGACAAAATGAATCATATGCAAAATTATTGATAGATTAATAAACATTAGAAAAAATATCATTTGATTAAATAATTCAGGGGAACAGGGTACCTAATAACAGTAAAACGTTGAAAATTTATATCTTGGCGGCTATTATTGGCCCAAAGATATTCTGAAAAGGTTACGGACAAAATGAGTCATATGCAAAATTATTGATAGATTAATAAACATTAGAAAAAATATCATTTGATTAAATAAGTCAGGGGAACAGGGTACCTAATAACAGTAAAACGTTGAAAATTTATATCTTGGCGGCTATTATTGGCCCAAAGTTATTCTGAAAAGTTTACGGACAAAATGAATCATATGCAAAATTATTTTTAGGTTAATAAACATGAGAAAAAATATCATTTGATTAAATAATTCAGGGGAACAGGGTACCTAATATCAGTAAAACGTTGAAAATTTATATCTTGGCGGCTATTATTGGCCCAAAGTTATTCTGAAAAGGTTACGGACAAAATGAATCATATGCAAAATTATTGATAGATTAATAAACATTAGAAAAAATATCATTTGATTAAATAATTCAGGGGAACAGGGTACCTAATAACAGTAAAACGTTGAAAATTTATATCTTGGCGGCTATTATTGGCCCAAAGTTATTCTGAAAAGGTTACGGACAAAATGAATCATATGCAAAATTATTGATAGATTAATAAACATTAGAAAAAATATCATTTGATTAAATAATTCCGGGGAACAGGGTACCTAATAACTGTAAAACGTTGAATATTTATATATTGGCGGCTATTATTGGCCCAAAGTTATTCTGAAAAGGTTACGGACAAAATGAATCATATGCAAAATTATTGATAGATTAATAAACATTAGAAAAAATATCATTTGATTAAATAATTCAGGGGAACAGGGTACCTAATAACAGTAAAACGTTGAAAATTTATATCTTGGCGGCTATTATTGGCCCAAAGTTATTCTGAAAAGTTTACGGACAAAATGAATCATATGCAAAATTATTTTTAGGTTAATAAACATGAGAAAAAATATCATTTGATTAAATAATTCAGGGGAACAGGGTACCTAATAACAGTAAAACTTTGAAAATTTATATCTTGGCGGCTATTATTGGCCCAAAGTTATTCTGAAAAGGTTACGGACAAAATGAATCATATGCAAAATTATTGATAGATTAATAAACATTAGAAAAAATATCATTTGATTAAATAATTCAGGGGAACAGGGTACCTAATAACTGTAAAACGTTGAAAATTTATATCTTGGCGGCTATTATTGGCCCAAAGTTATTCTGAAAAGGTTACGGACAAAATGAATCATATGCAAAATTATTTTTAGATTAATAAACATTAGAAAAAATATCATTAGATTAAATAATTCAGGGGAACAGGGTACTTAATAACAGTAAAACGTTGAAAATTTATATCTTGGCGGCTATTATTGGCCCAAAGTTATTCTGAAAAGGTTACGGACAAAATGAATCATATGCAAAATTATTGATAGATTAATAAACATTAGAAAAAATTACATTTGATTAAATAATTCAGGGGAACAGGGTACCTAATAACTGTAAAACGATGAATATTTATATATTGGCGGCTATTATTGGCCCAAAGTTATTCTGAAAAGGTTACGGACAAAATGAATCATATGCAAAATTATTAATAGATTAATAAACATTAGAAAAAATATCATTTTATTAAATAATTCAGGGGAACAGGGTACCTAATAACAGTAAAACGTTGAAAATTTATATCTTGGCGGCTATTATTGGCCCAAAGTTATTCTGAAAAGGTTACGGACAAAATGAATCATATGCAAAATTATTGATAGATTAATAAACATTAGAAAAAATTAAATTTGATTAAATAATTCAGGGGAACAGGGTACCTAATAACTGTAAAACGTTGAATATTTTTATATTGGCGGCCATTATTGGCCCAAAGTTATTCTGAAAAGGTTACGGACAAAATGAATCATATGCAAAATTATTGATAGATTAATAAACATTAGAAAAAATATCATTTTATTAAATAATTCAGGGGAACAGGGTACCTAATAACAGTAAAACGTTGAAAATTTATATCTTGGCGGCTATTATTGGCCCAAAGTTATTCTGAAAAGGTTACGGACAAAATGAATCATATGCAAAATTATTGATAGATTAATAAACATTAGAAAAAATATTATTTGATTAAATAATTCAGGGGAACAGGGTACCTAATAACAGTAAAACGTTGAAAATTTATATCTTGACGGCTATTATTGGCCCAAAGTTATTCTGAAAAGGTTACGGACAAAATGAGTCATATGCAAAATTATTGATAGATTAATAAACATTAGAAAAAATATCATTTGATTAAATAATTCAGGGGAACAGGATACCTAATAACTGTAAAACGTTGAAAATTTATATATTGGTGGGTATTATTGGCCCAAAGTTATTCTGAAAAGGTTACGGACAAAATGAATCATATGCAAAATTATTGATAGATTAATAAACTTTAGAAAAAATATCATTTGATTAAATAATTCAGGGAAACAGGGTACCTAATAACAGTAAAACTTTGAAAATTTATATCTTGGCAGCTATTATTGGCCCAAAGTTATTCTGAAAAGTTTACGGACAAAATGAATCATATGCAAAATTATTGATAGATTAATAAACATTAGAAAAAATATCATTTGATTAAATAATTCAGGAGATCAGGGTACCTAATAACAGTAAAACGTTGAAAATTTATATCTTGGCGGCTATTATTGGCCCAAAGTTATTCTGAAACGGTTACGGACAAAATGAATCATATGCATAATTATTGATAGATTAATAAACATTAGAAAAAATATCATTTGATTAAATAATTCAGGGGAACAGGGTACCTAATAACAGTAAAACGTTGAAAATTTATATCCTGACGGCTATTATTGGCCCAAAGTTATTCTGAAAAGGTTACGGACAAAATGAATCATATGCAAAATTATTTTTAGGTTAATAAACATGAGAAAAAATATCATTTGATTAAATAATTCAGGGGAACAGGGTACCTAATAACAGTAAAACGTTGAAAATTTATATCTTGGCGGCTATTATTGGCCCAAAGATATTCTGAAAAGGTTACGGACAAAATGAATCATATGCAAAATTATTGATAGATTAATAAACATTAGAAAAAATATCATTTGATTAAATAATTCAGGGGAACAGGGTACCTAATAACAGTAAAACTTTGAAAATTTATATCTTGGCGGCTATTATTGGCCCAAAGTTATTTTGAAAAGGTTACGGACAAAATGAATCATATGCAAAATTATTGATAGATTAATAAACATTAGAAAAAATATCATTTGATTAAATAATTCAGGGGAACAAAGTACCTAATAACAGTAAAACGTTGAAAATTTATATCTTGGCGGCTATTATTGGCCCAAAGTTATTCTGAAACGGTTACGGACAAAATGAATCATATGCAAAATTATTGATAGATTAATAAACATTAGAAAAAATATCATTTGATTAAATAATTCAGGGGAACAGGGTACCTAAAAACAGTAAAACGTTGAAAATTTATATCTTGACGGCTATTATTGGCCCAAAGTTATTCTGAAAAGGTTACGGACAAAATGAATCATATGCAAAATTATTTTTAGGTTAATAAACATGAGAAAAAATATCATTTGATTAAATAATTCAGGGGAACAGGGTACCTAATAACAGTAAAACGTTGAAAATTTATATCTTGGCGGCTATTATTGGCCCAAAGATATTCTGAAAAGGTTACGGACAAAATGAATCATATGCAAAATTATTGATAGATTAATAAACATTAGAAAAAATATCATTTGATTCAATAATTCAGGGGAACAGGGTACCTAATAACAGTAAAACGTTGAAAATTTATATCTTGGCGGCTATTATTGGCCCAAAGTTATTTTGAAAAGGTTACGGACAAAATGAATCATATGCAAAATTATTGATAGATTAATAAACATTAGAAAAAATATCATTTGATTAAATAATTCAGGGGAACAGGGTACCTAATAACAGTAAAACTTTGAAAATTTATATCTTGGCGGCTATTATTGGCCCAAAGTTATTCTGAAAAGGTTACGGACAAAATGAATCATATGCAAAATTATTGATAGATTAATAAACATTAGAAAAAATATCATTTGATTAAATAATTCAGGGGAACAGGGTACCTAATAACAGTAAAACTTTGAAAATTTATATCTTGACGGCTATTATTGGCCCAAAGTTATTCTGAAAAGGTTACGGACAAAATGAATCATATGCAAAATTATTTTTAGGTTAATAAACATGAGAAAAAATATCATTTGATTAAATAATTCAGGGGAAGAGGGTACCTAATAACAGTAAAACGTTGAAAATTTATATCTTGGCGGCTATTATTGGCCCAAAGATATTCTGAAAAGGTTACGGACAAAATGAATCATATGCAAAATTATTGATAGATTAATAAACATTAGAAAAAATATCATTTGATTAAATAATTCAGGGGAACAGGGTACCTAATAACAGTAAAACGTTTAAAATTTATATCTTGGCGGCTATTATTGGCCCAAAGTTATTCTGAAAAAGTTACGGACAAAATGAATCATATGCAAAATTATTGATCGATTAATAAACATTAGAAAAAATATCATTTGATTAAATAATTCAGGGGAACAGGGTACCTAATAACAGTAAAACGTTGAAAATTTATATCTTGGCGGCTATTATTGGCCCAAAGTTATTCTGAAAAGGTTACGGACAAAATGAATCATATGCAAAATTATTGATAGATTAATAAACATTAGAAAAAATATCATTTGATTAAATAATTCAGGGGAACAGGGTACCTAATAACAGTAAAACGTTGAAAATTTATATCTTGACGGCTATTATTGGCCCAAAGTTATTCTGAAAAGGTTACGGACAAAATGAATCATATGCAAAATTATTTTTAGGTTAATAAACATGAGAAAAAATATCATTTGATTAAATAATTCAGGGGAACAGGGTACCTAATAACAGTAAAACGTTGAAAATTTATATCTTGGCGGCTATTATTGGCCCAAAGATATTCTGAAAAGGTTACGGACAAAATGAATCATATGCAAAATTATTGATAGATTAATAAACATTAGAAAAAATATCATTTGATTAAATAATTCAGGGGAACAGGGTACATAATAACAGTAAAACGTTGAAAATTTATATCTTGGCGGCTATTATTGGCCCAAAGTTATTTTGAAAAGGTTACGGACAAAATGAATCATATGCAAAATTATTGATAGATTAATAAACATTAGAAAAAATATCATTTGATTAAATAATTCAGGGGAACAGGGTACCTAATAACAGTAAAACGTTGAAAATTTATATCTTGGCGGCTATTATTGGCCCAAAGTTATTCTGAAAAAGTTACGGACAAAATGAATCATATGCAAAATTATTGATCGATTAATAAACATTAGAAAAAATCTGATGTGGCCAGCACATAACCTCTCGCCGTATATTTTACCTGGCTGTATGCATAAAGCAAAGAATATTTTTATAAATACAAATAATATATTCATATAAATCTATGACGTATAAACTTCTTTATTATTCAATAATAGCATGTCTCAACATGAAGATATTTTACCATAAATTATGTTACAATAAATTACAAAGTAGAGTTTACCATATATAAATATTAGGCTGGTAACAGCAATTTTCAATTCGAACAACTTTGTTTACTTTCTCTTCATATTCTTCTAGTAAAAACATTAATTTTGGGCGGTCTAAAATATATATATCTGGATTGTGCATCTATTCTTATATATCTTCTTTTACATTTTATTTTTTCATACTTGTTATATCTAAATAACCTTAATTCCCTTTAATAAAGTGACGGATAGATTGCACTCCGATTATTCTTATATCGATGTGTAATTTTGTCAATATTTACAACTTACTTGAGAAGAATTTGATAGCTTTTTCGCAATTCAAAGTTACTCTAGTCTACAGTACTGGTGTACATTGTCCCATAATGTTTGAAACAAATTTAAGTCCTTCAACCTAGACTTGTCATCTCTATAATAGTCACTGATCAAGAATTAAGGGATTCTCCAAATACATTTTTCTTTCATTACTCATTATTTCTGACACTGACATTTATCTGTCAGTTACAAATAATTTAAATTTGCAACTATTTTTCATGGCATCCTTTCGGTTGTAAAATTAATTACAACATTATTTTATATATTATATTCCTTTTAACTCTAAATCTATAAAATATGTATAAAAATATTTAAATGTATCAGAAAGAGAATTTATTTTTCTTTAATATTATCAAGAAAAATTTTCAAAAAATAATATTTAGAAGATTTTTTTTCAAGAATCTTCTACTTCCGGTTGTCCAATTGTTACCAAAACCTTTTCAGATCTTCCCATGAATGTCCGATTGGGAAATACGTTGTTAAACAAATTTTAAGTCTTATAGTTTTTGAGTAACCGTCCTTCCAACATCCCACACACACACATCCACACACACACACACACACACACACACACACACACACACACACACAGACATCATCGTAAAAATGTTAAAATCGGATTGTAGGGACCTTAAAACGTGCTTATTCAATAAAATCTGGATATGCGATTTTTAGCATGAATCCAATACCTCTCTTAGCGAGAGGTAAAAATATCATTTGATTAAATAATTCAGGGGAACAGGGTACCTAATAACTGTAAAACTTTGAAAATTACAGTAAAACGTTGAAAATTTAAATCTTGGCGGCTATTATTGGCCCAAAGTTATTCTGAAACGGTTACGGACAAAATGAATCATATGCAAAATTATTGATAGATTAATAAACATTAGAAAAAATATCATTTCATTAAATAATTCAGGGGAACAGGGTACCTAATAACAGTAAAACGTTGAAAATTTATATCTTGGCGGCTATTATTGGCCCAAAGTTATTCTGAAACGGTTACGGACAAAATGAATCATATGCAAAATTATTGATAGATTAATAAACATTAGAAAAAATATCATTTGATTAAATAATTCAGGGGAACAGGGTACCTCATAACAGTAAAACGTTGAAAATTTATATCTTGACGGCTATTATTGGCCCAAAGTTATTCTGAAAAGGTTACGGACAAAATGAATCATATGCAGAATTATTGATAGATTAATAAACATTAGAAAAAATATCATTTGATTAAATAATTCAGGGGAACAGGGTACCTAATAACAGTAAAACGTTGAAAATTTATATCTTGGCCGCTATTATTGGCCCAAAGTTATTCTGAAACGGTTACGGACAAAATGAATCATATGCAAAATTATTGATAGATTAATAAACATTAGAAAAAATATCATTTGATTAAATAATTCAGGGGAACAGGGTACCTAATAACTGTAAAACTTTGAAAATTTATATATTGGCGGCTATTATTGGCCCAAAGATATTCTGAAAAGGTTACGGACAAAATGAATCATATGCAAAATTATTGATAGATTAATAAACATTAGAAAAAATATCATTTGATTAAATAATTCAGGGGAACAGGGTACCTAATAACAGTAAAACTTTGAAAATTTATATCTTGGCGGCTATTATTGGCCCAAAGTTATTCTGAAAAAGTTACGGACAAAATGAATCATATGCAAAATTATTGATCGATTAATAAACATTAGAAAAAATATCATTTGATTAAATAATTCAGGGGAACAGGGTACCTAATAACAGTAAAACGTTGAAAATTTATATCTTGGCGGCTATTATTGGCCCAAAGTTATTCTGAAAAGTTTACGGACAAAATGAATCATATGCAAAATTATTGATAGATTAATAAACATTAGAAAAAATATCATTTGATTAAATAATTCATGGGAACAGGGTACCTAATAACAGTAAAACGTTGAAAATTTATATCTTGGCGGCTATTATTGGCCCAAAGTTATTCTGAAACGGTTACGGACAAAATGAATAATATGCAAAATTATTGATAGATTAATAAACATTAGAAAAAATATCATTTGATTAAATAATTCAGGGGAACAGGGTACCTAATAACAGTAAAACGTTGAAAATTTATATCTTGACGGCTATTATTGGCCCAAAGTTATTCTGAAAAGGTTACGGACAAAATGAATCATATGCAAAATTATTGATAGATTAATAAACATTAGAAAAAATATCATTTGATTAAATAATTCAGGAGAACAGGGTACCTAATAACAGTAAAACTTTGAAAATTTATATCTTGGCGGCTATTATTGGCCCAAAGTTATTCTGAAACGGTTACGGACAAAATGAATCATATGCAAAATTATTGATAGATTAATAAACATTAGAAAAAATATCATTTGATTAAATAATTCAGGGGAACAGGGTACCTAATAACAGTAAAACGTTGAAAATTTATATCTTGACGGCTATTATTGGCCCAAAGTTATTCTGAAAAGGTTACGGACAAAATGAATCATATGCAAAATTATTGATAGATTAATAAACATTAGAAAAAATATCATTTGATTAAATAATTCAGGGGAACAGGGTACCTAATAACAGTAAAACGTTGAAAATTTATATCTTGGCGGCTATTATTGGCCCAAAGATATTCTGAAAAGGTTACGGACAAAATGAATCATATGCAAAATTATTGATAGATTAATAAACATTAGAAAAAATATCATTTGATTAAATAATTCAGGGGAACAGGGTACCTAATAACAGTAAAACGTTGAAAATTTATATCTTGGCGGCTATTATTGGCCCAAAGTTATTCTGAAAAGGTTACGGACAAAATGAATCATATGCAAAATTATTGATAGATTAATAAACATTAGAAAAAATATCATTTGATTAAATAATTCAGGGGAACAGGGTACCTAATAACAGTAAAACGTTGAAAATTTATATCTTGACGGCTATTATTGGCCCAAAGTTATTCTGAAAAGGTTACGGACAAAATGAATCATATGCAAAATTATTTTTAGGTTAATAAACATGAGAAAAAATATTATTTGATTAAATAATTCAGGGGAAGAGGGTACCTAATAACAGTAAAACTTTGAAAATTTATATCTTGGCGGCTATTATTGGCCCAAAGATATTCTGAAAAGGTTACGGACAAAATGAATCATATGCAAAATTATTGATAGATTAATAAACATTAGAAAAAATATCATTTGATTAAATAATTCAGGGGAACAGGGTACCTAATAACAGTAAAACGTTGAAAATTTATATCTTGGCGGCTATTATTGGCCCAAAGTTATTCTGAAAAAGTTACGGACAAAATGAATCATATGCAAAATTATTGATCGATTAATAAACATTAGAAAAAATATCATTTGATTAAATAATTCAGGGGAACAGGGTACCTAATAACAGTAAAACGTTGAAAATTTATATCTTGGCGGCTATTATTGGCCCAAAGTTATTCTGAAAAGGTTATGGACAAAATGAATCATATGCAAAATTATTGATAGATTAATAAACATTAGAAAAAATATCATTTGATTAAATAATTCAGGGGAACAGGGTACCTAATAACAGTAAAACGTTGATAATTTATATCTTGGCGGCTATTATTGGCCCAAAGTTATTCTGAAAAGGTTACGGACAAAATGAATCATATGCAAAATTATTGATAGATTAATAAACATTAGAAAAAATATCATTTGATTAAATAATTCAGGGGAACAGGGTACCTAATAACAGTAAAACGTTGAAAATTTATATCTTGGCTGCTATTATTGGCCCAAAGTTATTCTGAAAAGGTTACGGACAAAATTAATCATATGCAAAATTATTGATAGATTAATAAACATTAGAAAAAATATCATTTGATTAAATAATTCAGGGGAACAGGGTACCTAATAACAGTAAAACGTTGAAAATTTATATCTTAGCGGCTATTATTGGCCCAAAGTTATTCTGAAAAGGTTGCGGACAAAATGAATCATATGCAAAATTATTGATAGATTAATAAACATTATAAAAAATATCATTTGATTAAATAATTCAAGGGAACAGGGTACCTAATAACTGCAAAACTTTGAAAATGTATATATTAGCGGCTATTATTGGCCCAAAGTTATTCTGAAAAGGTTACGGACAAAATGAATCATATGCAAAAATATTGATAGATAAATATACATTAGAAAAAATATCATTTGATTAAATAATTCAGGGGAACAGGGTACCTAATAACAGTAAAACATTGAAAATTTATATCTTGGCGGATATTATTGGCCCAAAGTTATTCTGAAAAGTTTACGGACAAAATGAATCATATGCAAAATTATTGATAGATTAATAAACATTAGAAAAAATATCATTTGATTAAATAATTCAGGGGAACAGGGTACCTAATAACAGTAAAACGTTGAAAATTTATATCTTGGCGGCTATTATTGGCCCAAAGTTATTCTGAAAAAGTTACGGACAAAATGAATCATATGCAAAATTATTGATCGATTAATAAACATTAGAAAAAATATCATTTGATTAAATAATTCAGGGGAACAGGGTACCTAATAACAGTAAAACGTTGAAAATTTATATCTTGGCGGCTATTATTGGCCCAAAGTTATTCTGAAAAGGTTATGGACAAAATGAATCATATGCAAAATTATTGATAGATTAATAAACATTAGAAAAAATATCATTTGATTAAATAATTCAGGGGAACAGGGTACCTAATAACAGTAAAACGTTGATAATTTATATCTTGGCGGCTATTATTGGCCCAAAGTTATTCTGAAAAGGTTACGGACAAAATGAATCATATGCAAAATTATTGATAGATTAATAAACATTAGAAAAAATATCATTTGATTAAATAATTCAGGGGAACAGGGTACCTAATAACAGTAAAACGTTGAAAATTTATATCTTGGCTGCTATTATTGGCCCAAAGTTATTCTGAAAAGGTTACGGACAAAATTAATCATATGCAAAATTATTGATAGATTAATAAACATTAGAAAAAATATCATTTGATTAAATAATTCAGGGGAACAGGGTACCTAATAACAGTAAAACGTTGAAAATTTATATCTTAGCGGCTATTATTGGCCCAAAGTTATTCTGAAAAGGTTGCGGACAAAATGAATCATATGCAAAATTATTGATAGATTAATAAACATTATAAAAAATATCATTTGATTAAATAATTCAAGGGAACAGGGTACCTAATAACTGTAAAACTTTGAAAATGTATATATTAGCGGCTATTATTGGCCCAAAGTTATTCTGAAAAGGTTACGGACAAAATGAATCATATGCAAAAATATTGATAGATAAATATACATTAGAAAAAATATCATTTGATTAAATAATTCAGGGGAACAGGGTACCTAATAACAGTAAAACATTGAAAATTTATATCTTGGCGGATATTATTGGCCCAAAGTTATTCTGAAAAGTTTACGGACAAAATGAATCATATGCAAAATTATTGATAGATTAATAAACATTAGAAAAAATATCATTTGATTAAATAATTCAGGGGAACAGGGTACCTAATAACAGTAAAACATTGAAAATTTATATCTCGGCGGCTATTATTGGCCCAAAGTTATTCTGAAAAGGGTACGGACAAAATAAATCATATGCAAAATTATTGATAGATTAATAAACATTAGAAAAAATATCATTTGATTAAATAATTTAGGGGAACAGGGAACCTAATAACAGTAAAACGTTGAAAATTTATATCTTGGCGGCTATTATTAGCCCAAAGTTATTCTGAAACGGTTACGGACAAAATGAATCATATGCAAAATTATTGATAGATTAATAAACATTAGAAAAAATATCATTTGATTAAATAATTCAGGGGAACAGGGTACCTCATAACAGTAAAACGTTGAAAATTTATATCTTGACGGCTATTATTGGCCCAAAGTTATTCTGAAAAGGTTACGGACAAAATGAATCATATGCAAAATTATTGATAGATTAATAAACATTAGAAAAAGTATCATTTGATTAAATAATTCAGGGGAACAGGGTACCTAATAACAGTAAAACGTTGAAAATTTATATCTTGTCGGCTATTATTGGCCCAAAGTTATTCTGAAAAGGTTACGGACAAAATGAATCATATGCAAAATTATTGATAGATTAATAAACATTAGAAAAAATATCATTTGATTAAATAATTCAGGGGAACAGGGTACCTAATAACAGTAAAACGTTGAAAATTTATATCTTGGCGGCTATTATTGGCCCAAACTTATTCTGAAAAGGTTACGGACAAAATGAATCATATGCAAAATTATTGATAGATTAATAAAAATTAGAAAAAATATCATTTGATTAAATAATTCAAGGGAACAGGGTACCTAATAACTGTAAAACTTTGAAAATGTATATATTGGCGGCTATTATTGGACCAAAGTTATTCTGAAAAGGTTACGGACAAAATGAATCATATGCAAAAATATTGATAGATAAATATACATTAGAAAAAATATCATTTGATGAAATAATTCAGGGGAACAGGGTACCTAATAACAGTAAAACGTTGAAAATTTATATCTTGGCGGCTATTATTGGCCCAAAGTTATTCTGAAACGGTTACGGACAAAATGAATCATATGCAAAATTATTGATAGATTAATAAACATTAGAAAAAATATCATTTGATTAAATAATTCAGGGGAACAGGGTACCTAATAACAGTAAAACATTGAAAATTTATATCTCGGCGGCTATTATTGGCCCAAAGTTAATCTGAAAAGGTTACGGACAAAATAAATCATATGCAAAATTATTGATAGATTAATAAACATTAGAAAAAATATCATTTGATTAAATAATTTAGGGGAACAGGGTACCTAATAACAGTAAAACGTTGAAAATTTATATCTTGGCGGCTATTATTGGCCCAAAGTTATTCTGAAACGGTTACGGACAAAATGAATCATATGCAAAATTATTGATAGATTAATAAACATTAGAAAAAATATCATTTGATTAAATAATTCATGGGAACAGGGTACCTCATAACAGTAAAACGTTGAAAATTTATATCTTGACGGCTATTATTGGCCCAAAGTTATTCTGAAAAGGTTACGGACAAAATGAATCATATGCAAAATTATTGATAGATTAATAAACATTAGAAAAAATATCATTTGATTAAATAATTCAGGGGAACAGGGTACCTAATAACAGTAAAACGTTGAAAATTTATATCTTGGCGGCTATTATTGGCCCAAAGTTATTCTGAAAAGTTACGGACAAAATGAGTCATATGCAAAATTATTGATAGATTAATAAACATTAGAAAAAATTACATTTGATTAAATAATTCAGGGGAACAGGGTACCTAATAACTGTAAAACGTTGAATATTTATATATTGGCGGCTATTATTGGCCCAAAGTTATTCTGAAAAGGTTACGGACATAATGAATCATATGCAAAATTATTGATAGATTAATAAACATTAGAAAAAATATCATTTGATTAAATAATTCAGGGGAACAGGGTACCTAATAACTGTAAAACTTTGAAAATGTATATATTGGCGGCTATTATTGGCCCAAAGTTATTCTGAAAAGTTTACGGACAAAATGAATCATATGCAAAAATATTGATAGATAAATATACATTAGAAAAAATATCATTTGATTAAATAATTCAGGGGAACAGGGTACCTAATAACAGTAAAACGTTGAAAATTTATATCTTGGCGGCTATTATTGGCCCAAACTTATTCTGAAAAGTTTACGAACAAAATGAATCATATGCAAAATTATTGATAGATTAATAAACATTAGAAAAAATATCATTTGATTAAATAATTCAGGGGAACAGGGTACCTAATAACAGTAAAACGTTGAAAATTTATATCTTGGCGGCTATTATTAGCCCAAAGTTATTCTGAAAAGGTTACGGACAAAATTAATCATATGCAAAATAATTGTTAGATTAATAAACATTAGAAAAAATATCATTTGGTTAAATAATTCAGGGGAACAGGGTACCTAATAACAGTAAAACTTTGAAAATTTATATCTTGGCGGCTATTATTGGCCCAAAGTTATTCTGAAAAGGTTACGGACAAAATGAATCATATGCAAAATTATTGATAGATTAATAAACATTAGAAAAAATATCATTTGATTAAATAATTCAGGGGAACAGGGTACTTAATAACAGTAAAACATTGGAAATTTATATCTTGGCGGCTATTATTGGCCCAAAGTTATTCTGAAAAGGTTACGGATAAAATAAATCATATGCAAAATTATTGATAGATTAATACACATTAGAAAAAATATCATTTGATTAAATAATTCAGGGGAACAGGGTACCTAATAACAGTAAAACGTTGAAAATTTATATCTTGGCGGCTATTATTGGCCCAAAGTTATTCTGAAAAGGTTACGGACAAAATGAATCATATGCAAAATTATTGATAGATTAATAAACATTAGAAAAAATATCATTTGATTAAATAATTCAGGGGAACAGGGTACCTAATAACAATAAAAAGTTGAAAATTTATATCTTGGCGGCTATTATTGGCCCAAAGTTATTCTGAAAAGGTTACGGACAAAATGAATCATATGCAAAATTATTGATAGATTAATAAACATTAGAAAAAATATCATTTGATTAAATAATTCAGGGGAACAGGGTACCTAATAACAGTAAAACATTGGAAATTTATATCTTGGCGGCTATTATTGGCCCAAAGTTATTCTGAAAAGGTTACGGACAAAATGAATCATATGCAAAATTATTGATAGATTAATAAAAATTAAAAAAAATATAATTTGATTAAATAATTCAGGGGAACAGGGTACCTAATAACAGTAAAACGTTGAAAATTTATATCTTGGCGGCTATTATTGGCCCAAAGTTATTCTGAAAAGATTACGGACAAAATGAATCATATGCAAAATTATTGATAGATTAATAAACATTAGAAAAAATATCATTTGAATAAATAATTCAGGGGAACAGGGTACCTAATAACAGTAAAACATTGAAAATATATATATCTTGGCGGCTATTAAAGGCCCAAAGTTATTCTGAAAAGGTTACGGACAAAATGAATCATATGCAAAATTATTGATAGATTAATAAACATTAGAAAAAATATCATTTGATTAAATAATTCAGGGGAACAGGGTACCTAATAACAGTAAAACATTGAAAATTTATATCTTGGCGGCTATTATTGGCCCAAAGTTATTCTGAAAAGTTTACGGACAAAATGAATCATATGCAAAATTTTTGATAGATTAATAAACATTAGAAAAAATATCATTTGATTAAATAATTCAGGGGAACAGGGTACCTAATAACAGTAAAACGTTGAAAATTTATATCTTGGCGGCTATTATTGGCCCAAAGTTATTCTGAAAAGGTTACGGACAAAATGAATCATATGCAAAATTATTGATAGATTAATAAGCATTAGAAAAAATATCATTTGATTAAATAATACAGGGGAACAGTGTACCTTATAACAGTAAAACGTTGAAAATTTATATCTTGGCGGCTATTATTGGCCCAAAGTTATTCTGAAAAGATTACGGACAAAATGAATCATATGCAAAATTATTGATAGATTAATAAGCATTAGAAAAAATATCATTTGATTAAATAATTCAGGGGAACAGGGTACCTAATAACAGTAAAACGTTGAAAATTTATATCTTGGCGGCTATTATTGGCCCAAACTTATTCTGAAAAGGTTACGGACAAAATGAATCATATGCAAAATTATTGATAGATTAATAAACATTAGAAAAATTATCATTTGATTAAATAATTCAAGGGAACAGGGTACCTAATAACTGTAAAACTTTGAAAATGTATATATTGGCGGCTATTATTGGCCCAAAGTTATTCTGAAAAGGTTACGGACAAAATGAATCATATGCAAAAATATTGATAGATAAATATACATTAGAAAAAATATCATTTGATTAAATAATTCAGGGGAACAGGGTACCTAATAACAGTAAAACGTTGAAAATTTATATCTTGGCGGATATTATTGGCCCAAAGTTATTCTGAAAAGTTTACGGACAAAATGAATCATATGCAAAATTATTGATAGATTAATAATCATTAGAAAAAATATCATTTGATTAAATAATTCAGGGGAACAGGGTACCTAATAACAGTAAAACATTGAAAATTTATATCTCGGCGGCTATTATTGGCCCAAAGTTATTCTGAAAAGGTTACGGACAAAATAAATCATATGCAAAACTATTGATAGATTAATAAACATTAGAAAAAATATCATTTGATTAAATAATTTAGGGGAACAGGGTACCTAATAACAGTAAAACGTTGAAAATTTATATCTTGGCGGCTATTATTGGCCCAAAGTTATTCTGAAACGGTTACGGACAAAATGAATCATATGCAAAATTATTGATAGATTAATAAACATTAGAAAAAATATCATTTGATTAAATAATTCAGGGGAACAGGGTACCTCATAACAGTAAAACGTTGAAAATTTATATCTTGACGGCTATTATTGGCCCAAAGTTATTCTGAAAAGGTTACGGACAAAATGAATCATATGCAAAATTATTGATAGATTAATAAACATTAGAAAAAATATCATTTGATTAAATAATTCAGGGGAACAGGGTACCTAATAACAGTAAAACGTTGAAAATTTATATCTTGGCGGCTATTATTGGCCCAAAGTTATTCTGAAAAGGTTACGGACAAAATGAATCTTATGTAAAATTATTGATAGATTAATAAACATTAGAAAAAATATCATTTGATTAAATAATTCAGGCGAACAGGGTACCTAATAACAGTAAAACGTTGAAAATTTATATCTTGGCGGCTATTATTGGCCCAAAGTTATTCTGAAAAGGTTACGGACAAAATGAATCATATGCAAAATTATTGATAGTTTAATAAACATTAGAAAAAATATCATTTGATTAAATAATTCAGGGGAACAGAGTACCTAATAACTGTAAAACGTTGAAAATTTATATATTGGCGGCTATTATTGGCCCAAAGTTATTCTGAAAAGGTTACGGACAAAATGAATCATATGCAAAATTATTGATAGATTAATAAACATTAGAAAAAATATCATTTGATTAAATAATTCAGGGGAACAGGGTACCTAATAACTGTAAAACGTTGAAAATTTATATATTGGCGGCTATTATTGGCCCAAAGTTATTCTGAAAAGGTTACGGACAAAATGAATCATATGTAAAAATATTGATAGATTAATAAAAATTAGAAAAAATATCATTTGATTAAATAATTCAGGGGAACAGGGTACCTAATAACAGTAAAACGTTGAAAATTTATATCTTGGCGGCTATTATTGGCCCAAAGTTATTCTGAAACTGTTACGGACAAAATGAGTCATATGCAAAATTATTGATAGATTAATAAACATTAGAAAAAATATCATTTGATTAAATAATTCAGGGGAACAGGGTACCTAATAACAGTAAAATGTTGAAAATTTATACCTTGGCGGCTATTATTGGCCCAAAGTTATTCTGAAAAGGTTACGGACAAAATGAATCATATGCAAAATTATTGATAGATTAATAAACATTAGAAAATATATCATTTGATTAAATAATTCAGGGGAACAGGGTACTTAATAACAGTAAAACGTTGAAAATTTATATCTTGGCGGCTATTATTGGCCCAAAGTTATTCTGAAAAGATTACGGACAAAATGAATCATATGCAAAATTATTGATAGATTAATAAACATTAGAAAAAATATCATTTGATTAAATAATTCAGGGGAACAGGGTACCCAATAACAGTAAAACGTTGAAAATTTATATCTTGGCGGCTATTATTGGCCCAAAGTTATTCTGAAAAGGTTACGGACAAAATGAATCATATGCAAAATTATTGATAGATTAATAAACATTAGAAAAAATATCATTTGATTAAATAATTCAGGGGAACAGGGTACTTAATAACAGTAAAACGTTGAAAATTTATATCTTGGCGGCTATTATTGGCCCAAAGTTATTCTGAAAAGGTTACGGACAAAATGAATCATATGCAAAATTATTGATAGATTAATAAACATTAGAAAAAATATCATTTGATTAAATAATTCAGGGGAACAGGGTACCTAATAACAGTAAAACCTTGAAAATTTATATCTTGGCGGCTATTATTGGCCCAAAGTTATTCTGAAAAGGTTACGGACAAAATGAATCATATGCAAAATTATTGATAGATTAATAAACATTAGAAAAAATATCATTTGATTAAATAATTCAGGGGAACAGGGTACCTAATAACAGTAAAACGTTGAAAATTTATATTTTGGCGGCTATTATTGGCCCAAAGTTATTCTGAAAAGGTTACGGACAAAATGAATCATATGCAAAATTATTGATAGATTAATAAACATTAGAAAAAATATCATTTGATTAAATAATTCAGGCGAACAGGGTACCTAATAACAGTAAAACGTTGAAAATTTATATCTTGGCGGCTATTATTGGCCCAAAGTTATTCTGAAAAGGTTACGGACAAAATGAAACATATACAAAATTATTGTTAGATTAATAAACATTAGAAAAAATATCATTTGATTAAATAATTCAGGGGAACAGGGTACCTAATAACAGTAAAACGTTGAAAATTTATATCTTGGCGGCTATTATTGGCCCAAAGTTATTCTGAAAAGGTTACGGACAAAATGAATCATATGCAAAATTATTTATAGATTAATACACATTAGAAAAAATATCATTTGATTAAATAATTCAGGGGAACAGGGTACCTAATAACAGTAAAACGTTGAAAATTTATATCTTGGCGGCTATTATTGGCCCAAAGTTATTCTGAAAAGGTTACGGACAAAATGAATCATATGCAAAATTATTGATAGATTAATAAACATTAGAAAAAATATCATTTGATTAAATAATTCAGGGGAACAGGGTACCTAATAACAGTAAAACGTTGAAAATTTATATCTTGGCGGCTATTATTGGCCCAAAGTTATTCTGAAAAGGTTACGCACAAAATGAATCATATGCAAAATTATTGATAGATTAATAAACATTAGAAAAAATATCATTTGATTAAATAATTCAGGGGAACAGGGTACCCAATAACAGTAAAACGTTGAAAATTTATATCTTGGCGGCTATTATTGGCCCAACGTTATTCTGAAACGGTTACGGACAAAATGAATCATATGCAAAATTATTGATAGATTAATAAACATTAGAAAAAATATCATTTGATTAAATAATTCAGGGGAACAGGGTACCTAATAACAGTAAAACGTTAAAAATTTATATCTTGGCGGATATTATTGGCCCAAAGTTATTCTGAAAAGGTTACGGACAAAATGAATCATATGCAAAATTATTGATAGATTAATAAACATTAGAAAAAATATCATTTGATTAAATAATTCAGGGGAACAGGGTACCTAATAACAATAAAAAGTTGAAAATTTATATCTTGGCGGCTATTATTGGCCCAAAGTTATTCTGAAAAGTTTACGGACAAAATGAATCATATGCAAAATTATTGATAGATTAATAAACATTAGAAAAAATATTATTTGATTAAATAATTCAGGGGAACAGGGTACCTAATAACAGTAAAACGTTGAAAATTTATATCTTGGCGGCTATTATTGGCCCAAAGTTATTCTGAAAAGGTTACGGACAAAATGAATCATATGCATAATTATTGATAGATTAATAAACATTAGAAAAAATATCATTTGATTAAATAATTCAGGGTAACAGGGTACCTAATAACAGTAAAACGTTGAAAATTTATATCTTGGCGGCTATTATTGGCCCAAAGTTATTCTGAAAAGGTTACGGACAAAATGAATCATATGCAAAATTATTGATAGATTAATAAACATTAGAAAAAATATCATTTGATTAAATAATTCAGGGGAACAGGGTACCTAATAACTGTAAAACGTTGAAAATTTATATATTGGCGGCTATTATTGGCCCAAAGTTATTCTGAAAAGGTTACGGACAAAATGAATCATATGCAAAATTATTGATAGATTAATAAACATTAGAAAAAACATCATTTGATTAAATACTTCAGGGGAACAGGGTACCTAATAACAGTAAAACGTTGAAAATTTATATCTTGGCGGCTATTATTGGCCCAAAGTTATTCTGAAAAGGTTACGGACAAAATGAATCTTATGTAAAATTATTGATAGATTAATAAAAATTAGAAAAAATATCATTTGATTAAATAATTCAGGGGAACAGGGTACCTAATAACAGTAAAACCTTGAAAATTTATATCTTGGCGGCTATTATTGGCCCAAAGTTATTCTGAAACGGTTACGGACAAAATGAATCATATGCAAAATTATTGATAGATTAATAAACATTAGAAAAAATATCATTTGATTAAATAATTCAGGCGAACAGGGTACCTAATAACAGTAAAACGTTGAAAATTTATATCTTGGCGGCTATTATTGGCCCAAAGTTATTCTGAAAAGGTTACGGACAAAATGAAACATATACAAAATTATTGTTAGATTAATAAACATTAGAAAAAATATCATTTGATTAAATAATTCAGGGGAACAGGGTACCTAATAACAGTAAAACGTTGAAAATTTATATCTTGGCGGCTATTATTGGCCCAAAGTTATTCTGAAAAGGTTACGGAGAAAATGAATCATATGCAAAATTATTGATAGATTAATACACATTAGAAAAAATATCATTTGATTAAATAATTCAGGGGAACAGGGTACCTAATAACAGTAAAACGTTGAAAATTTATATCTTGGCGGCTATTATTGGCCCAAAGTTATTCTGAAAAGGTTACGGACAAAATGAATCATATGCAAAATTATTGATAGATTAATAAACATTAGAAAAAACATCATTTGATTAAATACTTCAGGGGAACAGGGTACCTAATAACAGTAAAACGTTGAAAATTTATATCTTGGCGGCTATTATTGGCCCAAAGTTATTCTGAAAAGGTTACGGACAAAATGAATCTTATGTAAAATTATTGATAGATTAATAAACATTAGAAAAAATATCATTTGATTAAATAATTCAGGGGAACAGGGTTCCTAATAACAGTAAAACGTTGAAAATTTATATCTTGGCGGCTATTATTGGCCCAAAGTTATTCTGAAAAGGTTACGGACAAAATGAATCATATGCAAAATTATTGATAGATTAATAAACATTAGATAAAATATCATTTGATTAAATAATTCAGGGGAACAGGGTACCTAATAACAGTAAAACGTTGAAAATTTATATCTTGGCGGCTATTATTGGCCCAAAGTTATTCTGAAAAGGTTACGGACAAAATGAATCATACGCAAAATTATTGATAGATTAATAAACATTAGAAAAAATATCATTTGATTAAATAATTCAGGGGAACAGGGTACCTAATAACAGTAAAACGTTGAAAATTTATATCTTGGCGGCTATTATTGGCCCAAAGTTATTCTGAAAAGATTACGGACAAAATGAATCATATGCAAAATTATTGATAGATTAATAAACATTAGAAAAAATATCATTTGATTAAATAATTCAGGGGAACAGGGTTCCTAATAACAGTAAAACGTTGAAAATTTATATCTTGGCGGCTATTATTGGCCCAAAGTTATTCTGAAAAGGTTACGGACAAAATGAATCATATGCAAAATTATTGATAGATTAATAAACATTAGATAAAATATCATTTGATTAAATAATTCAGGGGAACAGGGTACCTAATAACAGTAAAACGTTGAAAATTTATATCTTGGCGGCTATTATTGGCCCAAAGTTATTCTGAAAAGGTTACGGACAAAATGAATCATACGCAAAATTATTGATAGATTAATAAACATTAGAAAAAATATCATTTGATTAAATAATTCAGGGGAACAGGGTACCTAATAACAGTAAAACGTTGAAAATTTATATCTTGGCGGCTATTATTGGCCCAAAGTTATTCTGAAAAGATTACGGACAAAATGAATCATATGCAAAATTATTGATAGATTAATAAACATTAGAAAAAATATCATTTGATTAAATAATTCAGGGGAACAGGGTACCTAATAACAGTAAAATTTTGAAAATTTATATCTTGGCGGCTATTATTGGCCCAAAGTTATTCTGAAAAGATTACGGACAAAATGAATCATATGCAAAATTATTGATAGATTAATAAACATTAGAAAAAATATCATTTGATTAAAGAATTCAGGGGAACAGGGTACCTAATAACAGTAAAACGTTGAAAAATTATATCTTGGCGGCTGTTATTGGCCCAAAGTTATTCTGAAAAGTTTACGGACAAAATGAATCATATGCAAAATTATTGATAGATTAATAAACATTAGAAAAAATATCATTTGATTAAATAATTCAGGGGAACACGGTACCTAATAACAGTAAAACGTTGAAAATTTTTATCTTGGCGGTTATTATTGGACCAAAGTTATACTGAAAAGGTTACGGACAAAATGACTTTTATGCAGAATTATTGATAGATTAATAAACATTAGAAAAAATATCATTTGATTAAATAATTCAGGGGAACAGGGTACCTAATAACAGTAAAACGTTGAAAATTTATATCTTGGCGGCTATTATTGGCCCAAAGTTATTCTGAAAAGGTTACGGACAAAATGAATCTTTTGTAAAATTATTGATAGATTAATAAACATTAGAAAAAATATCATTTGATTAAATAATTCATGGGAACAGGTTTCCTAATAACAGTAAAACGTTGAAAATTTATATCTTGGCGGCTATTATTGGCCCAAAGTTATTCTGAAAAGGTTACGGACAAAATGAATCATATGCAAAATTATTGATAGATTAATAAACATTAGAAAAAATATCATTTGATTAAATAATTCAGGGGAACAGGGTACCTAATAACAGTAAAACGTTGAAAATTTATATCTTGGCGGCTATTATTGGCCCAAAGTTATTCTGAAAAGATTACGGACAAAATGAATCATATGCAAAATTATTGATAGATTAATAAACATTAGAAAAAATATCATTTGATTAAATAATTCAGGGGAACAGGGTACCTAATAACAGTAAAACGTTGAAAATTTATATCTTGGCGGCTATTATTGGCCCAAAGTTATTCTGAAAAGGTTACGGACAAAATGAATCATATGCAAAATTATTGATAGATTAATAAACATTAGAAAAAATATCATTTGATTAAATAATTCAGGGGAACAGGGTACCTAATAACAGTAAAATTTTGAAAATTTATATCTTGGCGGCTATTATTGGCCCAAAGTTATTCTGAAAAGGTTACGGACAAAATGAATCATATGCAAAATTATTGATAGATTAATAAACATTAGAAAAAATATCATTTGATTAAATAATTCAGGGGAACAGGGTACCTAATAACAGTAAAACGTTGAAAATTTATATCTTGGCGGCTATTATTGGCCCAAAGTTATTCTGAAAAGGTTACGGACAAAATGAATCATATGCAAAATTATTAATAGATTAATAAACATTAGAAAAAATATCATTTGATTAAATAATTCAGGGGAACACGGTACCTAATAACAGTAAAACGTTGAAAATTTATATCTTGGCGGCTATTATTGGCCCGAAGTTATTCTGAAAAGGTTACGGACAAAATGAATCATATGCAAAATTATTGATAGATTAATAAACATTAGAAAAAATATCATTTGATTAAATAATTCAGGGGAACAGGGTACCTAATAACAGTAAAACGTTAAAATATCTTGGCGGATATTATTGGCCCAAAGTTATTCTGAAAAGGTTACGGACAAAATGAATCATATGCAAAATTATTGATAGATAAATAAACATTAGAAAAAATATCATTTGATTAAATAATTCAGGGGAACAGGGTACCTAATAACAATAAAATTTGAAAATTTATATCTTGGCGGCTATTATTGGCCCAAAGTTATTCTGAAAAGGTTACGGACAAAATGAATCATATGCAAAATTATTGATAGATTAATAAACATTAGAAAAAATATCATTTGATTAAATAATTCAGGGGAACACGGTACCTAATAACAGTAAAACATTGAAAATTTATATCTTGGCGTTATTATTGGCCCAAAGTTATTCTGAAAAGGTTACGGACAAAATGACTTTTATGCAGAATTATTGATAGATTAATAAACATTAGAAAAAATATCATTTGATTAAATAATTCAGGGGAACAGGGTACCTAATAACAGTAAAACGTTAAAAATTTATATCTTGGCGGCTATTATTGGTCCAAAGTTATTCTGAAAAGGTTACGGACAAAATGAATCATATACAAAATTATTGATAGATTAATAAACATTAGAAAAAATATCATTTGATTAAATAATTCAGGGGAACAGGGTACCTAATAACAGTAAAACGTTGAAAATTTATATCTTGGCGGCTATTATTGGCCCAAAGTTATTCTGAAAAAGTTACGGACAAAATGAATCATATGCAAAATTATTGATAGATTAATAAACATTAGAAAAAATATCATTTAATTAAATACTTCAGGGGAACAGGGTACCTAATAACAGTAAAACTTTGAAAACTTATATCTTGGCAGCTATTATTGGCCAAAGTTATTCTGAAAAGGTTACGGACAAAATGAATCATATGCAAAATTATTGATAGATTAATAAACATTAGAAAAAATATTATTTGATTAAATAATTCAGGGGAACAGGGTACCTAATAACAGTAAAACGTTGGAAATTTATATCTTGGCGGTTATTATTGGCCCAAAGTTATTCTGAAAAGTTTACGGACAAAATGAATCATATGCAAAATTATTGATAGATTAATAATCATTAGAAAAAATATCATTTGATTAAATAATTCAGGGGAACAGGGTACCTAATAACTGTAAAACGTTGAAAATTTATATATTGGCGGCTATTATTGGCCTAAAGTTATTCTGAAAAGGTTACGGACAAAATGAATCATATGCGAAATTATTGATAGATTAATAAACATTAGAAAAAATATCATTTGATTAAATAATTCAGGGGAACAGGGTACCTAATAACAGTAAAACTTTGAAATTTTTTATCTTGGCGGCTATTATTGGCCCAAAGTTATTCTGAAAAGGTTACGGACAAAATGAATCATATGCAAAATTATTGATAGATTAATAAACATTAGAAAAAATATCATTTGATTAAATAATTCAGGGGAACAGGGTACCTAATAACTGTAAAACTTTGAAAATTTATATCTTGGCGGCTATTATTGGCCCAAAGTTATTCTGAAAAGGTTACGGACAAAATGAATCATATGCAAAATTATTGATAGATTAATAAACATTAGAAAAAAATATCATTTGATTAAATAATTCAGGGGAACAGGGTACCTAATAACAGTAAACCGTTGAAAATTTATATCTTGGCGGCTATTATTAGCCCAAAGTTATTCTGAAAAGGTTACGGACAAAATTAATCATATGCAAAATAATTGTTAGATTAATAGACATTAGAAAAAATATCATTTGGTTAAATAATTCAGGGGAACAGGGTACCTAATAACAGTAAAACTTTGAAAATTTATATCTTGGCGGCTATTATTGGCCCAAAGTTATTCTGAAAAGATTACGGACAAAATGAATCATATGCAAAATTATTGATAGATTAATAAACATTAGAAAAAATATCATTTGATTAAATAATTCAGGGGAACACGGTACCTAATAACAGTAAAACATTGAAAATTTATATCTTGGCGGTTATTATTGGTCCAAAGTTATTCTGAAAAGGTTACGGACAAAATGACTTTTATGCAGAATTATTGATAGATTAATAAACATTAGAAAAAATATCATTTGATTAAATAATTCAGGGGAACATTGTACCTAATAACAGTAAAACTTTGAAAATTTATATCTTAGCGGCTATTATTGGCCCAAAGTTATTCTGAAAAGTTACGGACAAAATTGATCATATGCAAAATTATTGATAGATTAATAAACATTAGAAAAAATATCATTTGATTAAATAATTCAGGGGAACAGGGTACCTAATAACAGTAAAACGTTAAAAATTTATATCTTGGCGGCTATTATTGGTCCAAAGTTATTCTGAAAAGGTTACGGACAAAATGAATCATATACAAAATTATTGATAGATTAATAAACATTAGAAAAAATATCATTTGGTTAAATAATTCAGGGGAACAGGGTACCTAATAACAGTAAAACGTTGAAAATTTATATCTTGGCGGCTATTATTGGCCCAAAGTTATTCTGAAAAAGTTACGGACAAAATGAATCATATGCAAAATTATTGATAGATTAATAAACATTAGAAAAAATATCATTTGATTAAATACTTCAGGGGAACAGGGTACCTAATAACAGTAAAACTTTGAAAACTTATATCTTGGCAGCTATTATTGGCCAAAGTTATTCTGAAAAGGTTACGGACAAAATGAATCATATGCAAAATTATTGATAGATTAATAAACATTAGAAAAAATATTATTTGATTAAATAATTCAGGGGAACAGGGTACCTAATAACAGTAAAACGTTGGAAATTTATATCTTGGCGGTTATTATTGGCCCAAAGTTATTCTGAAAAGTTTACGGACAAAATGAATCATATGCAAAATTATTGATAGATTAATAATCATTAGAAAAAATATCATTTGATTAAATAATTCAGGGGAACAGGGTACCTAATAACTGTAAAACTTTGGAAATTTATATCTTGGCGGCTATTATTGGCCCAAAGTTATTCTGAAAAGGTTACGGACAAAATGAATCATATGCAAAATTATTGATAGATTAATAAAAATTAAAAAAAATATCATTTGATTAAATAATTCAGGGGAACAGGGTACCTAATAACAGTAAAACGTTGAAAATTTATATCTTGGCGGCTATTATTGGCCCAAAGTTATTCTGAAAAGATTACGGACAAAATGAATCATATGCAAAATTATTGATAGATTAATAAACATTAGAAAAAATATCATTTGATTAAATAATTCAGGGGAACAGGGTACCTAATAACAGTAAAACTTTGAAAATTTATATCTTAGCGGCTATTATTGGCCCAAAGTTATTCTGAAAAGTTACGGACAAAATTGATCATATGCAAAATTATTGATAGATTAATAAACATTAGAAAAAATATCATTTGATTAAATAATTCAGGGGAACAGGGTACCTAATAACAGTAAAACGTTAAAAATTTATATCTTGGCGGCTATTATTGGTCCAAAGTTATTCTGAAAAGGTTACGGACAAAATGAATCATATACAAAATTATTGATAGATTAATAAACATTAGAAAAAATATCATTTGGTTAAATAATTCAGGGGAACAGGGTACCTAATAACAGTAAAACGTTGAAAATTTATATCTTGGCGGCTATTATTGGCCCAAAGTTATTCTGAAAAAGTTACGGACAAAATGAATCATATGCAAAATTATTGATAGATTAATAAACATTAGAAAAAATATCATTTAATTAAATACTTCAGGGGAACAGGGTACCTAATAACAGTAAAACGTTGAAAACTTATATCTTGGCAGCTATTATTGGCCAAAGTTATTCTGAAAAGGTTACGGACAAAATGAATCATATGCAAAATTATTGATAGATTAATAAACATTAGAAAAAATATTATTTGATTAAATAATTCAGGGGAACAGGGTACCTAATAACAGTAAAACGTTGGAAATTTATATCTTGGCGGTTATTATTGGCCCAAAGTTATTCTGAAAAGTTTACGGACAAAATGAATCATATGCAAAATTATTGATAGATTAATAATCATTAGAAAAAATATCATTTGATTAAATAATTCAGGGGAACAGGGTACCTAATAACTGTAAAACGTTGAAAATTTATATATCGGCGGCTATTATTGGCCTAAAGTTATTCTGAAAAGGTTACGGACAAAATGAATCATATGCGAAATAATTGATAGATTAATAAACATTAGAAAAAATATCATTTGATTAAATAATTCAGGGGAACAGGTTACCTAATAACAGTAAAACTTTGAAATTTTTTATCTTGGCGGCTATTATTGGCCCAAAGTTATTCTGAAAAGGTTACGGACAAAATGAATCATATGCAAAATTATTGATAGATTAATAAACATTAGAAAAAATATCATTTGATTTAATAATTCAGGGGAACAGGGTACCTAATAACTGTAAAACTTTGAAAATTTATATCTTGGCGGCTATTATTGGCCCAAAGTTATTCTGAAAAGGTTACGGACAAAATGAATCATATGCAAAATTATTGATAGATTAATAAACATTAGAAAAAAATATCATTTTATTAAATAATTCAGGGGAACAGGGTACCTAATAACAGTAAAACGTTGAAAATTTATATCTTGGCGGCTATTATTAGCCCAAAGTTATTCTGAAAAGGTTACGGACAAAATTAATCATATGCAAAATAATTGTTAGATTAATAAACATTAGAAAAAATATCATTTGGTTAAATAATTCAGGGGAACAGGGTACCTAATAACAGTAAAACTTTGAAAATTTATATCTTGGCGGCTATTATTGGCCCAAAGTTATTCTGAAAAGGTTACGGACAAAATGAATCATATGCAAAATTATTGATAGATTAATAAACATTAGAAAAAATATCATTTGATTAAATAATTCAGGGGAACAGGGTACTTAATAACAGTAAAACATTGGAAATTTATATCTTGGCGGCTATTATTGGCCCAAAGTTATTCTGAAAAGGTTACGGATAAAATAAATCATATGCAAAATTATTGATAGATTAATACACATTAGAAAAAATATCATTTGATTAAATAATTCAGGGGAACAGGGTACCTAATAACAGTAAAACGTTGAAAATTTATATCTTGGCGGCTATTATTGGCCCAAAGTTATTCTGAAAAGGTTACGGACAAAATGAATCATATGCAAAATTATTGATAGATTAATAAACATTAGAAAAAATATCATTTGATTAAATAATTCAGGGGAACAGGGTACCTAATAACAATAAAAAGTTGAAAATTTATATCTTGGCGGCTATTATTGGCCCAAAGTTATTCTGAAAAGGTTACGGACAAAATGAATCATATGCAAAATTATTGATAGATTAATAAACATTAGAAAAAATATCATTTGATTAAATAATTCAGGGGAACAGGGTACCTAATAACAGTAAAACATTGGAAATTTATATCTTGGCGGCTATTATTGGCCCAAAGTTATTCTGAAAAGGTTACGGACAAAATGAATCATATGCAAAATTATTGATAGATTAATAAAAATTAGAAAAAATATCATTTGATTAAATAATTCAGGGGAACAGGGTACCTAATAACAGTAAAACTTTGAAAATTTATATCTTAGCGGCTATTATTGGCCCAAAGTTATTCTGAAAAGTTACGGACAAAATTGATCATATGCAAAATTATTGATAGATTAATAAACATTAGAAAAAATATCATTTGATTAAATAATTCAGGGGAACAGGGTACCTAATAACAGTAAAACGTTAAAAATTTATATCTTGGCGGCTATTATTGGTCCAAAGTTATTCTGAAAAGGTTACGGACAAAATGAATCATATACAAAATTATTGATAGATTAATAAACATTAGAAAAAATATCATTTGGTTAAATAATTCAGGGGAACAGGGTACCTAATAACAGTAAAACGTTGAAAATTTATATCTTGGCGGCTATTATTGGCCCAAAGTTATTCTGAAAAAGTTACGGACAAAATGAATCATATGCAAAATTATTGATAGATTAATAAACATTAGAAAAAATATCATTTAATTAAATACTTCAGGGGAACAGGGTACCTAATAACAGTAAAACGTTGAAAACTTATATCTTGGCAGCTATTATTGGCCAAAGTTATTCTGAAAAGGTTACGGACAAAATGAATCATATGCAAAATTATTGATAGATTAATAAACATTAGAAAAAATATTATTTGATTAAATAATTCAGGGGAACAGGGTACCTAATAACAGTAAAACGTTGGAAATTTATATCTTGGCGGTTATTATTGGCCCAAAGTTATTCTGAAAAGTTTACGGACAAAATGAATCATATGCAAAATTATTGATAGATTAATAATCATTAGAAAAAATATCATTTGATTAAATAATTCAGGGGAGCAGGGTACCTAATAACTGTAAAACGTTGAAAATTTATATATCGGCGGCTATTATTGGCCTAAAGTTATTCTGAAAAGGTTACGGACAAAATGAATCATATGCGAAATAATTGATAGATTAATAAACATTAGAAAAAATATCATTTGATTAAATAATTCAGGGGAACAGGTTACCTAATAACAGTAAAACTTTGAAATTTTTTATCTTGGCGGCTATTATTGGCCCAAAGTTATTCTGAAAAGGTTACGGACAAAATGAATCATATGCAAAATTATTGATAGATTAATAAACATTAGAAAAAATATCATTTGATTTAATAATTCAGGGGAACAGGGTACCTAATAACTGTAAAACTTTGAAAATTTATATCTTGGCGGCTATTATTGGCCCAAAGTTATTCTGAAAAGTTTACGGACAAAATGAATCATATGCAAAATTATTGATAGATTAATAAACATTAGAAAAAAATATCATTTTATTAAATAATTCAGGGGAACAGGGTACCTAATAACAGTAAAACGTTGAAAATTTATATCTTGGCGGCTATTATTAGCCCAAAGTTATTCTGAAAAGGTTACGGACAAAATTAATCATATGCAAAATAATTGTTAGATTAATAAACATTAGAAAAAATATCATTTGGTTAAATAATTCAGGGGAACAGGGTACCTAATAACAGTAAAACTTTGAAAATTTATATCTTGGCGGCTATTATTGGCCCAAAGTTATTCTGAAAAGGTTACGGACAAAATGAATCATATGCAAAATTATTGATAGATTAATAAACATTAGAAAAAATATCATTTGATTAAATAATTCAGGGGAACAGGGTACTTAATAACAGTAAAACATTGGAAATTTATATCTTGGCGGCTATTATTGGCCCAAAGTTATTCTGAAAAGGTTACGGATAAAATAAATCATATGCAAAATTATTGATAGATTAATACACATTAGAAAAAATATCATTTGATTAAATAATTCAGGGGAACAGGGTACCTAATAACAGTAAAACGTTGAAAATTTATATCTTGGCGGCTATTATTGGCCCAAAGTTATTCTGAAAAGGTTACGGACAAAATGAATCATATGCAAAATTATTGATAGATTAATAAACATTAGAAAAAATATCATTTGATTAAATAATTCAGGGGAACAGGGTACCTAATAACAATAAAAAGTTGAAAATTTATATCTTGGCGGCTATTATTGGCCCAAAGTTATTCTGAAAAGGTTACGGACAAAATGAATCATATGCAAAATTATTGATAGATTAATAAACATTAGAAAAAATATCATTTGATTAAATAATTCAGGGGAACAGGGTACCTAATAACAGTAAAACATTGGAAATTTATATCTTGGCGGCTATTATTGGCCCAAAGTTATTCTGAAAAGGTTACGGACAAAATGAATCATATGCAAAATTATTGATAGATTAATAAAAATTAGAAAAAATATCATTTGATTAAATAATTCAGGGGAACAGGGTACCTAATAACAGTAAAACTTTGAAAATTTATATCTTAGCGGCTATTATTGGCCCAAAGTTATTCTGAAAAGTTACGGACAAAATTGATCATATGCAAAATTATTGATAGATTAATAAACATTAGAAAAAATATCATTTGATTAAATAATTCAGGGGAACAGGGTACCTAATAACAGTAAAACGTTAAAAATTTATATCTTGGCGGCTATTATTGGTCCAAAGTTATTCTGAAAAGGTTACGGACAAAATGAATCATATACAAAATTATTGATAGATTAATAAACATTAGAAAAAATATCATTTGGTTAAATAATTCAGGGGAACAGGGTACCTAATAACAGTAAAACGTTGAAAATTTATATCTTGGCGGCGATTATTGGCCCAAAGTTATTCTGAAAAAGTTACGGACAAAATGAATCATATGCAAAATTATTGATAGATTAATAAACATTAGAAAAAATATCATTTAATTAAATACTTCAGGGGAACAGGGTACCTAATAACAGTAAAACGTTGAAAACTTATATCTTGGCAGCTATTATTGGCCAAAGTTATTCTGAAAAGGTTACGGACAAAATGAATCATATGCAAAATTATTGATAGATTAATAAACATTAGAAAAAATATTATTTGATTAAATAATTCAGGGGAACAGGGTACCTAATAACAGTAAAACGTTGGAAATTTATATCTTGGCGGTTATTATTGGCCAAAAGTTATTCTGAAAAGTTTACGGACAAAATGAATCATATGCAAAATTATTGATAGATTAATAATCATTAGAAAAAATATCATTTGATTAAATAATTCAGGGGAACAGGGTACCTAATAACTGTAAAACGTTGAAAATTTATATATCGGCGGCTATTATTGGCCTAAAGTTATTCTGAAAAGGTTACGGACAAAATGAATCATATGCGAAATTATTGATAGATTAATAAACATTAGAAAAAATATCATTTGATTAAATAATTCAGGGGAACAGGGTACCTAATAACAGTAAAACTTTGAAATTTTTTATCTTGGCGGCTATTATTGGCCCAAAGTTATTCTGAAAAGGTTACGGACAAAATGAATCATATGCAAAATTATTGATAGATTAATAAACATTAGAAAAAATATCATTTGATTTAATAATTCAGGGGAACAGGGTACCTAATAACTGTAAAACTTTGAAAATTTATATCTTGGCGGCTATTATTGGCCCAAAGTTATTCTGAAAAGGTTACGGACAAAATGAATCATATGCAAAATTATTGATAGATTAATAAACATTAGAAAAAAATATCATTTGATTAAATAATTCAGGGGAACAGGGTACCTAATAACAGTAAAACGTTGAAAATTTATATCTTGGCGGCTATTATTAGCCCAAAGTTATTCTGAAAAGGTTACGGACAAAATTAATCATATGCAAAATAATTGTTAGATTAATAAACATTAGAAAAAATATCATTTGGTTAAATAATTCAGGGGAACAGGGTACCTAATAACAGTAAAACTTTGAAAATTTATATCTTGGCGGCTATTATTGGCCCAAAGTTATTCTGAAAAGGTTACGGACAAAATGAATCATATGCAAAATTATTGATAGATTAATAAACATTAGAAAAAATATCATTTGATTAAATAATTCAGGGGAACAGGGTACTTAATAACAGTAAAACATTGGAAATTTATATCTTGGCGGCTATTATTGGCTCAAAGTTATTCTGAAAAGGTTACGGATAAAATAAATCATATGCAAAATTATTGATAGATTAATACACATTAGAAAAAATATCATTTGATTAAATAATTCAGGGGAACAGGGTACCTAATAACAGTAAAACGTTGAAAATTTATATCTTGGCGGCTATTATTGGCCCAAAGTTATTCTGAAAAGGTTACGGACAAAATGAATCATAAGCAAAATTATTGATAGATTAATAAACATTAGAAAAAATATCATTTGATTAAATAATTCAGGGGAACAGGGTACCTAATAACAATAAAAAGTTGAAAATTTATATCTTGGCGGCTATTATTGGCCCAAAGTTATTCTGAAAAGGTTACGGACAAAATGAATCATATGCAAAATTATTGATAGATTAATAAACATTAGAAAAAATATCATTTGATTAAATAATTCAGGGGAACAGGGTACCTAATAACAGTAAAACATTGGAAATTTATATCTTGGCGGCTATTATTGGCCCAAAGTTATTCTGAAAAGGTTACGGACAAAATGAATCATATGCAAAATTATTGATAGATTAATAAAAATTAAAAAAAATATCATTTGATTAAATAATTCAGGGGAACAGGGTACCTAATAACAGTAAAACGTTGAAAATTTATATCTTGGCGGCTATTATTGGCCCAAAGTTATTCTGAAAAGATTACGGACAAAATGAATCATATGCAAAATTATTGATAGATTAATAAACATTAGAAAAAATATCATTTGAATAAATAATTCAGGGGAACAGGGTACCTAATAACAGTAAAACATTGAAAATTTATATCTTGGCGGCTATTAAAGGCCCAAAGTTATTCTGAAAAGGTTACGGACAAAATGAATCATATGCAAAATTATTGATAGATTAATAAACATTAGAAAAAATATCATTTGATTAAATAATTCAGGGGAACAGGGTACCTAATAACAGTAAAACATTGAAAATGTATATCTTGGCGGCTATTATTGGCCCAAAGTTATTCTGAAAAGTTTACGGACAAAATGAATCATATGCAAAATTTTTGATAGATTAATAAACATTAGAAAAAATATCATTTGATTAAATAATTCAGGGGAACAGGGTACCTAATAACAGTAAAACGTTGAAAATTTATATCTTGGCGGCTATTATTGGCCCAAAGTTATTCTGAAAAGGTTACGGACAAAATGAATCATATGCAAAATTATTGATAGATTAATAAGCATTAGAAAAAATATCATTTGATTAAATAATACAGGGGAACAGTGTACCTTATAACAGTAAAACGTTGAAAATTTATATCTTGGCGGCTATTATTGGCCCAAAGTTATTCTGAAAAGATTACGGACAAAATGAATCATATGCAAAATTATTGATAGATTAATAAGCATTAGAAAAAATATCATTTGATTAAATAATTCAGGGGAACAGGGTACCTAATAACAGTAAAACGTTGAAAATTTATATCTTGGCGACTATTATTGGCCCAAAGTTATTCTGAAATGGTTACGGACAAAATGAATCATATGCAAAATTATTGATAGATTAATAAACATTAGAAAAATTATCATTTGATTAATTAATTCAGGGGAACAGGGTACCTAATAACAGTAAAATTTTGAATTTTTTTATCTTGGCGGCTATTATTGGCCCAAAGTTATTCTGAAAAGGTTACGGACAAAATGAATCATATGCAAAATTATTGATAGATTAATAAACATTAGAAAAAATATCATTTGATTTAATAATTCAGGGGAACAGGGTACTTAATAACTGTAAAACTTTGAAAATTTATATCTTGGCGGCTATTATTGGCCCAAAGTTATTCTGAAAAGGTTACGGACAAAATGAATCATATGCAAAATTATTGATAGATTAATAAACATTAGAAAAAAATATCATTTGATTAAATAATTCAGGGGAACAGGGTACCTAATAACAGTAAAACGTTGAAAATTTATATCTTGGCGGCTATTATTAGCCCAAAGTTATTCTGAAAAGGTTACGGACAAAATTAATCATATGCAAAATAATTGTTAGATTAATAAACATTAGAAAAAATATCATTTGGTTAAATAATTCAGGGGAACAGGGTACCTAATAACAGTAAAACTTTGAAAATTTATATCTTGGCGGCTATTATTGGCCCAAAGTTATTCTGAAAAGGTTACGGACAAAATGAATCATATGCAAAATTATTGATAGATAAATAAACATTAGAAAAAATATCATTTGAATAAATAATTCAGGGGAACAGGGTACCTAATAACAGTAAAACATTGAAAATTTATATCTTGGCGGCTATTAAAGGCCCAAAGTTATTCTGAAAAGGTTACGGACAAAATGAATCATATGCAAAATTATTGATAGATTAATAAACATTAGAAAAAATATCATTTGATTAAATAATTCAGGGGAACAGGGTACCTAATAACAGTAAAACATTGAAAATTTATATCTTGGCGGCTATTATTGGCCCAAAGTTATTCTGAAAAGTTTACGGACAAAATGAATCATATGCAAAATTTTTGATAGATTAATAAACATTAGAAAAAATATCATTTGATTAAATAATTCAGGGGAACAGGGTACCTAATAACAGTAAAACGTTGAAAATTTATATCTTGGCGGCTATTATTGGCCCAAAGTTATTCTGAAAAGGTTACGGACAAAATGAATCATATGCAAAATTATTGATAGATTAATAAGCATTAGAAAAAATATCATTTGATTAAATAATACAGGGGAACAGTGTACCTTATAACAGTAAAACGTTGAAAATTTATATCTTGGCGGCTATTATTGGCCCAAAGTTATTCTGAAAAGATTACGGACAAAATGAATCATATGCAAAATTATTGATAGATTAATAAGCATTAGAAAAAATATCATTTGATTAAATAATTCAGGGGAACAGGGTACCTAATAACAGTAAAACTTTGAAAATTTATATCTTGGCGGCTATTATTAGCCCAAAGTTATTCTTAAAAGGTTACGGACAAAATGAATCATATGCAAAAATATTGTTAGATTAATAAACTTTCGAAAAAATATCATTTGGTTAAATAATTCAGGGGAACAGGGTACCTAATAACAGTAAAACTTTGAAAATTTATATCTTGGCGGCTATTATTGACCCAAAGTTATTCTGAAAAGGTTACGGACAAAATGAATCATATGCAAAATTATTGATAGATTAATAAACATTAGAAAAAATATCATTTGGTTAAATAATTCAGGGAAACAGGGTACCTAATAACAGTAAAACTTTGAAAATTTATATCTTGGCGGCTATTATTAGCCCAAAGTTATTCTTAAAAGGTTACGGACAAAATGAATCATATGCAAAAATATTGTTAGATTAATAAACTTTCGAAAAAATATCATTTGGTTAAATAATTCAGGGGAACAGGGTACCTAATAACAGTAAAACTTTGAAAATTTATATCTTGGCGGCTATTATTGACCCAAAGTTATTCTGAAAAGGTTACGGACAAAATGAATCATATGCAAAATTATTGATAGATTAATAAACATTAGAAAAAATATCATTTGGTTAAATAATTCAGGGAAACAGGGTACCTAATAACAGTAAAACTTTGAAAATTTATATCTTGGCGGCTATTATTGGCCCAAAGTTATTCTGAAAAAGTTACGGACAAAATGAATCATATGCAAAATTATTGTTAGATTAATAAACATTAGAAAAAATATCATTTGGTTAAATAATTCAGGGGAACAGGGTACCTAATAACAGTAAAACGTTGAAAATTTATATCTTGGCGGCTATTATTGGCCCAAAGTTATTCTGAAAAGGTTACGGACAAAATTAATCATATGCAAAATTATTGTTAGATTAATAAACATTAGAAAAAATATCATTTGGTTAAATAATTCAGGGGAACAGGGTACCTAATAACAGTAAAACGTTAAAAAATTTATATCTTGGCGGCTATTATTGGCCCAAAATTATTCTGAATAGGTTACGGACAAAATGAATCATATGCAAAATTATTGTCAGATTAATAAACATTAGAAAAAATATCATTTGGTTAAATAATTCAGGGGAACAGGGTACCTAATAACAGTAAAACGTTGAAAATTTGTATCTTGGCGGCTATTATTGGCCCAAAGTTATTCTGAAAAGGTTACGGGCAAAATGAATCATATGGAAAATTATTGATAGACTAATAAACATTAGAAAAAATATCATTTGATTAAATAATTCAGGGGAACAGGGTACCTAATAACAGTAAAACATTGAAAATTTATATCTTGGCGGCTATTATTGGCCCAAAGTTATTCTGAAAAGGTTACGGACAAAATGAATCATATGCAAAATTATTGATAGATTAATAAACATTAGAAAAAATATCATTTGATTAAATAATTCAGGGGAACAGGGTACCTAATAACAGTAAAACATTGGAAATTTATATCTTGGCGGCTATTATTGGCCCAAAGTTATTCTGAAAAGGTTACGGACAAAATGAATCATATGCAAAATTATTGATAGATTAATAAAAATTAGAAAAAATATCATTTGATTAAATAATTCAGGGGAACAGGGTACCTAATAACAGTAAAACTTTGAAAATTTATATCTTAGCGGCTATTATTGGCCCAAAGTTATTCTGAAAAGTTACGGACAAAATTGATCATATGCAAAATTATTGATAGATTAATAAACATTAGAAAAAATATCATTTGATTAAATAATTCAGGGGAACAGGGTACCTAATAACAGTAAAACGTTAAAAATTTATATCTTGGCGGCTATTATTGGTCCAAAGTTATTCTGAAAAGGTTACGGACAAAATGAATCATATACAAAATTATTGATAGATTAATAAACATTAGAAAAAATATCATTTGGTTAAATAATTCAGGGGAACAGGGTACCTAATAACAGTAAAACGTTGAAAATTTATATCTTGGCGGCTATTATTGGCCCAAAGTTATTCTGAAAAAGTTACGGACAAAATGAATCATATGCAAAATTATTGATAGATTAATAAACATTAGAAAAAATATCATTTAATTAAATACTTCAGGGGAACAGGGTACCTAATAACAGTAAAACGTTGAAAACTTATATCTTGGCAGCTATTATTGGCCAAAGTTATTCTGAAAAGGTTACGGACAAAATGAATCATATGCAAAATTATTGATAGATTAATAAACATTAGAAAAAATATTATTTGATTAAATAATTCAGGGGAACAGGGTACCTAATAACAGTAAAACGTTGGAAATTTATATCTTGGCGGTTATTATTGGCCCAAAGTTATTCTGAAAAGTTTACGGACAAAATGAATCATATGCAAAATTATTGATAGATTAATAATCATTAGAAAAAATATCATTTGATTAAATAATTCAGGGGAGCAGGGTACCTAATAACTGTAAAACGTTGAAAATTTATATATCGGCGGCTATTATTGGCCTAAAGTTATTCTGAAAAGGTTACGGACAAAATGAATCATATGCGAAATAATTGATAGATTAATAAACATTAGAAAAAATATCATTTGATTAAATAATTCAGGGGAACAGGTTACCTAATAACAGTAAAACTTTGAAATTTTTTATCTTGGCGGCTATTATTGGCCCAAAGTTATTCTGAAAAGGTTACGGACAAAATGAATCATATGCAAAATTATTGATAGATTAATAAACATTAGAAAAAATATCATTTGATTTAATAATTCAGGGGAACAGGGTACCTAATAACTGTAAAACTTTGAAAATTTATATCTTGGCGGCTATTATTGGCCCAAAGTTATTCTGAAAAGTTTACGGACAAAATGAATCATATGCAAAATTATTGATAGATTAATAAACATTAGAAAAAAATATCATTTTATTAAATAATTCAGGGGAACAGGGTACCTAATAACAGTAAAACGTTGAAAATTTATATCTTGGCGGCTATTATTAGCCCAAAGTTATTCTGAAAAGGTTACGGACAAAATTAATCATATGCAAAATAATTGTTAGATTAATAAACATTAGAAAAAATATCATTTGGTTAAATAATTCAGGGGAACAGGGTACCTAATAACAGTAAAACTTTGAAAATTTATATCTTGGCGGCTATTATTGGCCCAAAGTTATTCTGAAAAGGTTACGGACAAAATGAATCATATGCAAAATTATTGATAGATTAATAAACATTAGAAAAAATATCATTTGATTAAATAATTCAGGGGAACAGGGTACTTAATAACAGTAAAACATTGGAAATTTATATCTTGGCGGCTATTATTGGCCCAAAGTTATTCTGAAAAGGTTACGGATAAAATAAATCATATGCAAAATTATTGATAGATTAATACACATTAGAAAAAATATCATTTGATTAAATAATTCAGGGGAACAGGGTACCTAATAACAGTAAAACGTTGAAAATTTATATCTTGGCGGCTATTATTGGCCCAAAGTTATTCTGAAAAGGTTACGGACAAAATGAATCATATGCAAAATTATTGATAGATTAATAAACATTAGAAAAAATATCATTTGATTAAATAATTCAGGGGAACAGGGTACCTAATAACAATAAAAAGTTGAAAATTTATATCTTGGCGGCTATTATTGGCCCAAAGTTATTCTGAAAAGGTTACGGACAAAATGAATCATATGCAAAATTATTGATAGATTAATAAACATTAGAAAAAATATCATTTGATTAAATAATTCAGGGGAACAGGGTACCTAATAACAGTAAAACATTGGAAATTTATATCTTGGCGGCTATTATTGGCCCAAAGTTATTCTGAAAAGGTTACGGACAAAATGAATCATATGCAAAATTATTGATAGATTAATAAAAATTAGAAAAAATATCATTTGATTAAATAATTCAGGGGAACAGGGTACCTAATAACAGTAAAACTTTGAAAATTTATATCTTAGCGGCTATTATTGGCCCAAAGTTATTCTGAAAAGTTACGGACAAAATTGATCATATGCAAAATTATTGATAGATTAATAAACATTAGAAAAAATATCATTTGATTAAATAATTCAGGGGAACAGGGTACCTAATAACAGTAAAACGTTAAAAATTTATATCTTGGCGGCTATTATTGGTCCAAAGTTATTCTGAAAAGGTTACGGACAAAATGAATCATATACAAAATTATTGATAGATTAATAAACATTAGAAAAAATATCATTTGGTTAAATAATTCAGGGGAACAGGGTACCTAATAACAGTAAAACGTTGAAAATTTATATCTTGGCGGCGATTATTGGCCCAAAGTTATTCTGAAAAAGTTACGGACAAAATGAATCATATGCAAAATTATTGATAGATTAATAAACATTAGAAAAAATATCATTTAATTAAATACTTCAGGGGAACAGGGTACCTAATAACAGTAAAACGTTGAAAACTTATATCTTGGCAGCTATTATTGGCCAAAGTTATTCTGAAAAGGTTACGGACAAAATGAATCATATGCAAAATTATTGATAGATTAATAAACATTAGAAAAAATATTATTTGATTAAATAATTCAGGGGAACAGGGTACCTAATAACAGTAAAACGTTGGAAATTTATATCTTGGCGGTTATTATTGGCCAAAAGTTATTCTGAAAAGTTTACGGACAAAATGAATCATATGCAAAATTATTGATAGATTAATAATCATTAGAAAAAATATCATTTGATTAAATAATTCAGGGGAACAGGGTACCTAATAACTGTAAAACGTTGAAAATTTATATATCGGCGGCTATTATTGGCCTAAAGTTATTCTGAAAAGGTTACGGACAAAATGAATCATATGCGAAATTATTGATAGATTAATAAACATTAGAAAAAATATCATTTGATTAAATAATTCAGGGGAACAGGGTACCTAATAACAGTAAAACTTTGAAATTTTTTATCTTGGCGGCTATTATTGGCCCAAAGTTATTCTGAAAAGGTTACGGACAAAATGAATCATATGCAAAATTATTGATAGATTAATAAACATTAGAAAAAATATCATTTGATTTAATAATTCAGGGGAACAGGGTACCTAATAACTGTAAAACTTTGAAAATTTATATCTTGGCGGCTATTATTGGCCCAAAGTTATTCTGAAAAGGTTACGGACAAAATGAATCATATGCAAAATTATTGATAGATTAATAAACATTAGAAAAAAATATCATTTGATTAAATAATTCAGGGGAACAGGGTACCTAATAACAGTAAAACGTTGAAAATTTATATCTTGGCGGCTATTATTAGCCCAAAGTTATTCTGAAAAGGTTACGGACAAAATTAATCATATGCAAAATAATTGTTAGATTAATAAACATTAGAAAAAATATCATTTGGTTAAATAATTCAGGGGAACAGGGTACCTAATAACAGTAAAACTTTGAAAATTTATATCTTGGCGGCTATTATTGGCCCAAAGTTATTCTGAAAAGGTTACGGACAAAATGAATCATATGCAAAATTATTGATAGATTAATAAACATTAGAAAAAATATCATTTGATTAAATAATTCAGGGGAACAGGGTACTTAATAACAGTAAAACATTGGAAATTTATATCTTGGCGGCTATTATTGGCTCAAAGTTATTCTGAAAAGGTTACGGATAAAATAAATCATATGCAAAATTATTGATAGATTAATACACATTAGAAAAAATATCATTTGATTAAATAATTCAGGGGAACAGGGTACCTAATAACAGTAAAACGTTGAAAATTTATATCTTGGCGGCTATTATTGGCCCAAAGTTATTCTGAAAAGGTTACGGACAAAATGAATCATAAGCAAAATTATTGATAGATTAATAAACATTAGAAAAAATATCATTTGATTAAATAATTCAGGGGAACAGGGTACCTAATAACAATAAAAAGTTGAAAATTTATATCTTGGCGGCTATTATTGGCCCAAAGTTATTCTGAAAAGGTTACGGACAAAATGAATCATATGCAAAATTATTGATAGATTAATAAACATTAGAAAAAATATCATTTGATTAAATAATTCAGGGGAACAGGGTACCTAATAACAGTAAAACATTGGAAATTTATATCTTGGCGGCTATTATTGGCCCAAAGTTATTCTGAAAAGGTTACGGACAAAATGAATCATATGCAAAATTATTGATAGATTAATAAAAATTAAAAAAAATATCATTTGATTAAATAATTCAGGGGAACAGGGTACCTAATAACAGTAAAACGTTGAAAATTTATATCTTGGCGGCTATTATTGGCCCAAAGTTATTCTGAAAAGATTACGGACAAAATGAATCATATGCAAAATTATTGATAGATTAATAAACATTAGAAAAAATATCATTTGAATAAATAATTCAGGGGAACAGGGTACCTAATAACAGTAAAACATTGATAATTTATATCTTGGCGGCTATTAAAGGCCCAAAGTTATTCTGAAAAGGTTACGGACAAAATGAATCATATGCAAAATTATTGATAGATTAATAAACATTAGAAAAAATATCATTTGATTAAATAATTCAGGGGAACAGGGTACCTAATAACAGTAAAACATTGAAAATTTATATCTTGGCGGCTATTATTGGCCCAAAGTTATTCTGAAAAGTTTACGGACAAAATGAATCATATGCAAAATTTTTGATAGATTAATAAACATTAGAAAAAATATCATTTGATTAAATAATTCAGGGGAACAGGGTACCTAATAACAGTAAAACGTTGAAAATTTATATCTTGGCGGCTATTATTGGCCCAAAGTTATTCTGAAAAGGTTACGGACAAAATGAATCATATGCAAAATTATTGATAGATTAATAAGCATTAGAAAAAATATCATTTGATTAAATAATACAGGGGAACAGTGTACCTTATAACAGTAAAACGTTGAAAATTTATATCTTGGCGGCTATTATTGGCCCAAAGTTATTCTGAAAAGATTACGGACAAAATGAATCATATGCAAAATTATTGATAGATTAATAAGCATTAGAAAAAATATCATTTGATTAAATAATTCAGGGGAACAGGGTACCTAATAACAGTAAAACGTTGAAAATTTATATCTTGGCGACTATTATTGGCCCAAAGTTATTCTGAAATGGTTACGGACAAAATGAATCATATGCAAAATTATTGATAGATTAATAAACATTAGAAAAATTATCATTTGATTAATTAATTCAGGGGAACAGGGTACCTAATAACAGTAAAATTTTGAATTTTTTTATCTTGGCGGCTATTATTGGCCCAAAGTTATTCTGAAAAGGTTACGGACAAAATGAATCATATGCAAAATTATTGATAGATTAATAAACATTAGAAAAAATATCATTTGATTTAATAATTCAGGGGAACAGGGTACTTAATAACTGTAAAACTTTGAAAATTTATATCTTGGCGGCTATTATTGGCCCAAAGTTATTCTGAAAAGGTTACGGACAAAATGAATCATATGCAAAATTATTGATAGATTAATAAACATTAGAAAAAAATATCATTTGATTAAATAATTCAGGGGAACAGGGTACCTAATAACAGTAAAACGTTGAAAATTTATATCTTGGCGGCTATTATTAGCCCAAAGTTATTCTGAAAAGGTTACGGACAAAATTAATCATATGCAAAATAATTGTTAGATTAATAAACATTAGAAAAAATATCATTTGGTTAAATAATTCAGGGGAACAGGGTACCTAATAACAGTAAAACTTTGAAAATTTATATCTTGGCGGCTATTATTGGCCCAAAGTTATTCTGAAAAGGTTACGGACAAAATGAATCATATGCAAAATTATTGATAGATAAATAAACATTAGAAAAAATATCATTTGAATAAATAATTCAGGGGAACAGGGTACCTAATAACAGTAAAACATTGAAAATTTATATCTTGGCGGCTATTAAAGGCCCAAAGTTATTCTGAAAAGGTTACGGACAAAATGAATCATATGCAAAATTATTGATAGATTAATAAACATTAGAAAAAATATCATTTGATTAAATAATTCAGGGGAACAGGGTACCTAATAACAGTAAAACATTGAAAATTTATATCTTGGCGGCTATTATTGGCCCAAAGTTATTCTGAAAAGTTTACGGACAAAATGAATCATATGCAAAATTTTTGATAGATTAATAAACATTAGAAAAAATATCATTTGATTAAATAATTCAGGGGAACAGGGTACCTAATAACAGTAAAACGTTGAAAATTTATATCTTGGCGGCTATTATTGGCCCAAAGTTATTCTGAAAAGGTTACGGACAAAATGAATCATATGCAAAATTATTGATAGATTAATAAGCATTAGAAAAAATATCATTTGATTAAATAATACAGGGGAACAGTGTACCTTATAACAGTAAAACGTTGAAAATTTATATCTTGGCGGCTATTATTGGCCCAAAGTTATTCTGAAAAGATTACGGACAAAATGAATCATATGCAAAATTATTGATAGATTAATAAGCATTAGAAAAAATATCATTTGATTAAATAATTCAGGGGAACAGGGTACCTAATAACAGTAAAACTTTGAAAATTTATATCTTGGCGGCTATTATTAGCCCAAAGTTATTCTTAAAAGGTTACGGACAAAATGAATCATATGCAAAAATATTGTTAGATTAATAAACTTTCGAAAAAATATCATTTGGTTAAATAATTCAGGGGAACAGGGTACCTAATAACAGTAAAACTTTGAAAATTTATATCTTGGCGGCTATTATTGACCCAAAGTTATTCTGAAAAGGTTACGGACAAAATGAATCATATGCAAAATTATTGATAGATTAATAAACATTAGAAAAAATATCATTTGGTTAAATAATTCAGGGAAACAGGGTACCTAATAACAGTAAAACTTTGAAAATTTATATCTTGGCGGCTATTATTAGCCCAAAGTTATTCTTAAAAGGTTACGGACAAAATGAATCATATGCAAAAATATTGTTAGATTAATAAACTTTCGAAAAAATATCATTTGGTTAAATAATTCAGGGGAACAGGGTACCTAATAACAGTAAAACTTTGAAAATTTATATCTTGGCGGCTATTATTGACCCAAAGTTATTCTGAAAAGGTTACGGACAAAATGAATCATATGCAAAATTATTGATAGATTAATAAACATTAGAAAAAATATCATTTGGTTAAATAATTCAGGGAAACAGGGTACCTAATAACAGTAAAACTTTGAAAATTTATATCTTGGCGGCTATTATTGGCCCAAAGTTATTCTGAAAAAGTTACGGACAAAATGAATCATATGCAAAATTATTGTTAGATTAATAAACATTAGAAAAAATATCATTTGGTTAAATAATTCAGGGGAACAGGGTACCTAATAACAGTAAAACGTTGAAAATTTATATCTTGGCGGCTATTATTGGCCCAAAGTTATTCTGAAAAGGTTACGGACAAAATTAATCATATGCAAAATTATTGTTAGATTAATAAACATTAGAAAAAATATCATTTGGTTAAATAATTCAGGGGAACAGGGTACCTAATAACAGTAAAACGTTAAAAAATTTATATCTTGGCGGCTATTATTGGCCCAAAATTATTCTGAATAGGTTACGGACAAAATGAATCATATGCAAAATTATTGTCAGATTAATAAACATTAGAAAAAATATCATTTGGTTAAATAATTCAGGGGAACAGGGTACCTAATAACAGTAAAACGTTGAAAATTTGTATCTTGGCGGCTATTATTGGCCCAAAGTTATTCTGAAAAGGTTACGGGCAAAATGAATCATATGGAAAATTATTGATAGACTAATAAACATTAGAAAAAATATCATTTGATTAAATAATTCAGGGGAACAGGGTACCTAATAACAGTAAAACATTGAAAATTTATATCTTGGCGGCTATTATTGGCCCAAAGTTATTCTGAAAAGGTTACGGACAAAATGAATCATATGCAAAATTATTGTTAGATTAATAAACATTAGAAAAAATATCATTTGGTTAAATAATTCAGGGAAACAGGGTACCTAATAACAGTAAAACGTTGAAAATTTATATCTTGGCGGCTATTATTAGCCCAAAGTTATTCTGAAAAGGTTACGGACAAAATGAATCATATGCAAAATTATTGTTAGATTAATAAACATTAGAAAAAATATCATTTGGTAAAATAATTCAGGGGAACAGGGTATCTAATAACAGTAAAACTTTGAAAATTTATATCTTGGCGGCTATTATTGGCCCAAAGTTATTCTGAAAAGGTTACGGACAAAATGAATTATATGCAAAATTATTGATAGATTAATAAACATTATAAAAAATATCATTTGATTAAATAATTCAGGGGAACAGGGTACCTAATAACAGTAAAATGTTGAAAATTTATATCTTGGCGGCTATTATTGGCCCAAAGTTATTCTGAAAAGGTTACGGACAAAATGAATCATATGCAAACTTATTGTTAGATTAATAAACATTAGAAAAAATATCATTTGATTAAATAATTCAGTGGATCAGGGTATCTAATAACAGTAAAACGTTGAAAATTTATATCTTGGCGGCTATTATTGGCCCAAAGTTATTCTGAAAAGGTTACGGACAAAATGAATCATATGCAAAATTATTGTTAGATTAATAAACATTAGAAAAAATATCATTTGGTTAAATAATTCAGGGGAACAGGGTACCTAATAACAGTAAAACGTTGAAAATTTATATCTTGGCGGCTATTATTGGCCCAAAGTTATTCTGAAAAGGTTACGGACAAAATGAATCATATGCAAAATTATTGATAGATTAATAAACATTAGAAAAAATATCATTTGATTAAATAATTCAGGGGAACAGGGTACCTAATAACAGTAAAATGTTGAAAATTTATATCTTGGCGGCTATTATTGGCCCAAAGTTATTCTGAAAAGGTTACGGACAAAATGAATCATATGCAAACTTATTGTTAGATTAATAAACATTAGAAAAAATATCATTTGATTAAATAATTCAGGGGAACAGGGTACCTAATAACAGTAAAACGTTAAAATATCTTGGCGGATATTATTGGCCCAAAGTTATTCTGAAAAGGTTACGGACAAAATGAATCATATGCAAAATTATTGTTAGATTAATAAACATTAGAAAAAATATCATTTGGTTAAATAATTCAGGGGAACAGGGTACCTAATAACAGTAAAACGTTGAAAATTTATATCTTGGCGGCTATTATTGGCCCAAAGTTATTCTGAAAAGGTTACGGACAAAATGAATCATATGCAAAATTATTGATAGATTAATAAACATTAGAAAAAATATCATTTGATTAAATAATTCAGGGGAACAGGGTACCTAATAACAGTAAAATGTTGAAAATTTATATCTTGGCGGCTATTATTGGCCCAAAGTTATTCTGAAAAAGTTACGGACAAAATGAATCATATGCAAACTTATTGTTAGATTAATAAACATTTGAAAAAATATCATTTGATTAAATAATTCAGGGGAACAGGGTACCTAATAACAGTAAAACATTGAAAATTTATATCTTGGCGGCTATTATTGGCCCAAAGTTATTCTGAAAAGGTTACGGACAAAATGAATCATATGCAAAATTATTGTTAGATTAATAAACATTAGAAAAAATATCATTTGGTTAAATAATTCAGGGGAACAGGGTACCTAATAACAGTAAAACGTTGAAAATTTATATCTTGGCGGCTATTATTGGCCCAAAGTTATTCTGAAAAGGTTACGGACAAAATAAATCATATGCAAAATTATTGATAGATTAATAAACATTAGAAAAAATATCATTTGATTAAATAATTCAGGGGAACAGGGTACATAATAACAGTAAAACATTGAAAATTTATATCTTGGCGGCTATTATTGGCCCAAAGTTATTCTGAAAAGGTTACGGACAAAATGAATCATATGCAAACTTATTGTTAGATTAATAAACATTAGAAAAAATATCATTTGATTAAATAATTCAGTGGAACAGGGTATCTAATAACAGTAAAACGTTGAAAATTTATATCTTGGCGGCTATTATTGGCCCAAAGTTATTCTGAAAAGGTTACGGACAAAATGAATTATATGCAAAATTATTGATAGATTAATAGCCATTATAAAAATATCATTTGATTAAATAATTCAGGGGAACAGGGTACCTAATAACAGTAAAATGTTGAAAATTTATATCTTGGCGGCTATTATTGGCCCAAAGTTATTCTGAAAAGGTTACGGACAAAATGAATCATATGCAAAATTATTGATAGATTAATAAACATTAGAAAAATTATCATTTGATTAAATAATTTAGGGGAACAGGGTACCTAATAACAGTAAAACTTTGAAAATTTATATCTTGGCGGCTATTATTGGCCCAAAGTTATTCTGAAAATGTTACGGACAAAATGAGTCATATGCAAAATTATTGTTAGATTAATAAACATTAGAAAAAATATCATTTGGTTAAATAATTCAGGGGAACAGGGTACCTAATAACAGTAAAACGTTGAAAATTTATATCTTGGCGGCTATTATTGGCCCAAAGTTATTCTGAAAAGGTTACGGACAAAATGAATCATATGCAAAATTATTGATAGATTAATAAACATTAGAAAAAATATCATTTGATTAAATAATTCAGGAGAACAGGGTACCTAATAACAGTAAAACATTGAAAATTTATATCTTGGCGGCTATTATTGGCCCAAAGTTATTCTGAAAAGGTTACGGACAAAATGATTCATATGCAAAATTATTGATAGATTAATAAACATTAGAAAAAATATCATTTGATTAAATAATTCAGGGGAACAGGGTACCTAATAACAGTAAAACGTTGAAAATTTATATCTTGGCGGCTATTATTGGCCCAAAGTTATTCTGAAAAGGTTACGGACAAAATGAATCATATGCAAAATTATTGATAGATTAATAAACATTATAAAAAATATCATTTGATTAAATAATTCAGGGGAACAGGGTACCTAATAACAGTAAAACGTTGAAAATTTATATCTTGGCGACTATTATTGGCCCAAAGTTATTCTGAAATGGTTACGGACAAAATGAATCATATGCAAAATTATTGATAGATTAATAAACATTAGAAAAATTATCATTTGATTAATTAATTCAGGGGAACAGGGTACCTAATAACAGTAAAATTTTGAAAATTTATATCTTGGCGGCTATTATTGGCCCAAAGTTATTCTGAAAAGTTACGGACAAAATGAATCATATGCAAAATTATTGATAGATTAATAAACATTAGAAAAAATATCATTTGATTAAATAATTCAGGGGAACAGGGTACCTAATAACAGTAAAACGTTGAAAATTTATATCTTGGCGGCTATTATTGGCCCAAAGTTATTCTGAAAAGGTTACGGACAAAATGAATCATATGCAAAATTATTGTTAGATTACTAAACATTAGAAAAAATATAATTTGATTAAATAATTCAGGGGAACAGGGTACCTAATAACAGTAAAATGTTGAAAATTTATATCTTGGCGGCTATTATTGGCCCAAAGTTATTCTGAAAAGGGTACGGACAAAATGAATCATATGCAAAATTATTGTTAGATTAATAAACATTAGAAAAAATATCATTTGGTTAAATAATTCAGGGGAACAGGGTACCTAATTATTGGCCCAAAGTTATTCTGAAAAGGTTACGGACAAAATTAATCATATGCAAAATTATTGATAGATTAATAAACATTAGAAAAAATATCATTTGATTAAATAATTCAGCGGAACAGGGTACCTAATAACAGTAAAACGTTGAAAATTTATATCTTGGCGGCTATTATTGGCCCAAAGTTATTCTGAAAAGATTACGGACAAAATGAATCATATTCAAAATTATTGTTAGTTTAATAAACAGAAAAAATATCACTTGGTTAAATAATTCAGGGGAACAGGGTACCTAATAACCGTAAAACTTTGAAAATTTATATCTTGGCGGCTATTATTGGCCCAAAGTTATTCTGAAAAGATTACGGACAAAATGAATCATATGCAAAATTATTGTTAGATTACTAAACATTAGAAAAAATATCATTTGGTTAAATAATTCAGGGGAACAGGATACCTAATAACAGTAAAACATTGAAAATTTATATCTTGGCGGCTATTATTGGCCCAAAGTTATTCTGAAAAGGTTACGGACAAAATGAATCATATGCAAAATTATTGTTAGATTAATAAACATTAGAAAAAATATTATTTGGTTAAATAATTCAGGGGAACAGGGTACCTAATAACAGTAAAACGTTGAAAATTTAAATCTTGGCGGCTATTATTGGCCCAAAGTTATTCTGAAAAGTTTACGGACAAAATGAATCATATGCAAAATTATTGATAGATTAATAAACATTAGGAAAAATATCATTTTATTAAATAATTCAGGGGAACAGGGTACCTAATAACAGTAAAACGTTGAAAATTTATATCTTGGCGGCTATTATTGGCCCAAAGTTATTCTGAAAAGGTTACGGACAAAATGAATCATATGCAAAATTATTGTTAGATCAATAAACATTAGAAAAAATATCATTTGGTTAAATAATTCAGGGGAACAGGGTACCTAATAACAGTAAAACTTTGAAAATTTATATCTTGGCGGCTATTATTGGCCCAAAGTTATTCTGAAAAGGTTACGGACAAAATGAATCATATGCAAAATTATTGATAGATTAATAAACATTAGAAAAAATATTATTTGGTTAAATAATTCAGGGGAACAGGGTACCTAATAACAGTAAAACGTTGAAAATTTATATCTTGGCGGCTATTATTGGCCCAAAGTTATTCTGATAAGATTACGGACAAAATGAATCATTTGCAAAATTATTGTTAGATCAATAAACATTAGAAAAAATATCATTTGGTTAAATAATTCAGGGGAACAGGGTACCTAATAACAGTAAAACGTTGAAAATTTATATCTTGGCGGCTATTATTGGCCCAAAGTTATTCTGAAAAGGTTACGGACAAAATGAATCATATGCAAAATTATTGTTAGATTAATAAACATTAGAAAAAATATCATTTGGATAAATAATTCAGGGGAACAGGGTACCTAATAACAGTAAAACGTTGAAAATTTATATCTTGGCGGCTATTATTGGCCCAAAGTTATTCTGAAAAGGTTACGGACAAAATGAATCATATGCAAAATTATTGATAGATTAATAGACATTAGAAAAAATATCATTTGATTAAATAATTCAGGGGAACAGGGTACCTAATAACAGTAAAATGTTGAAAATTTATATCTTGGCGGCTATTATTGGCCCAAAGTTATTCTGAAAAGGTTACGGACAAAATGAATCATATGCAGAATTATTGTTAGATTAATAAACATTAGAAAAAATATCATTTGGTTAAATAATTCAGGGGAACAGGGTACCTAATAACAGTAAAACTTTGAAAATTTATATCTTGGCGGTTATTATTGGCTCAAAGTTATTCTGAAAAGGTTACGGACAAAATGAATCATATGCAAAATTATTGTTAGATTAATATACATTAGAAAAAAAATCATTTGGTTAAATAATTCAGGGGAACAGGGTATCTAATAACAGTAAAACTTTGAAAATTTATATCTTGGCGGCTATTATTGGCCCAAAGTTATTCTGAAAATGTTACGGGCAAAATGAATCATATGCAAAATTATTGATAGATTAATAAACATTAGAAAAAATATTATTTGGTTAAATAATTCAGGGGAACAGGGTACCTAATAACAGTAAAACGTTGAAAATTTATATCTTGGCGGCTATTATTGGCCCAAAGTTATTCTGAAAAGTATACGGACAAAATGAATCATATGCAAAATTATTGTTAGATTAATAAACATTAGAAAAAATATCATTTGGTTAAATAATTCAGGGGAACAGGGTACCTAATAACAGTAAAACGTTGAAAATTTATATCTTGGCGGCTATTATTGGCCCAAAGTTATTCTGAAAAGGTTACGGACAAAATGAATCATATGCAAAACTATTGTTAGATTAATAAACATTAGAAAAAATATCATTTGGTTAAATAATTCAGGGGAACAGGGTACCTATTAACAGTAAAACTTTGAAAAATTATATCTTGGCGGCTATTATTGGCCCAAAGTTATTCTGAAAAGGTTACGGACAAAATGAATCACATGCAAAATTTTTGTTAGATTAATAAACATTAAAAAAAATATCATTTGGTTAAATAATTCAGGGGAACAGGGTACCTAATAACAGTAAAACTTTGAAAATTTATATTTTGGCGGTTATTATTGGCTCAAAGTTATTCTGAAAAGGTTACGGACAAAATGAATCATATGCAAAATTATTGTTAGATTAATATACATTAGAAAAAATATCATTTGGTTAAATAATTCAGGGGAACAGGGTACCTAATAACAGTAAAACTTTGAAAATTTATATCTTGGCGGCTATTATTGGCCCAAAGTTATTCTGAAAATGTTACGGACAAAATGAATCATATGCAAAATTATTGATAGATTAATAAACATTAGAAAAAATATTATTTGGTTAAATAATTCAGAGGAACAGGGTACCTAATAACAGTAAAACGTTGAAAATTTATATCTTGGCGGCTATTATTGGCCCAAAGTTATTCTGAAAAGGTTACGGACAAAATGAATCATATGCAAAATTATTGTTAGATTAATAAACATTAGAAAAAATATCATTTGGTTAAATAATTCAGGGGAACAGGGTACCTAATAACAGTAAAACGTTGAAAATTTATATCTTGGCGGCTATTATTGGCCCAAAGTTATTCTGAAAAGGTTACGGACAAAATGAATCATATGCAAAACTATTGTTAGATTAATAAACATTAAAAAAAATATCATTTGGTTAAATAATTCAGGGGAACAGGGTACCTAATAACAGTAAAACGTTGAAAATTTATATCTTGGCGGCTATTATTGGCCCAAAGTTATTCTGAAAAGGTTACGGACAAAAAGAATCATATGCAAAATTATTGTTAGATTAATAAACATTAGAAAAAATATCATTTGGATAAATAATTCAGAGGAACAGGGTACCTAATAACAGTAAAACTTTGAAAATTTATATCTTGCCGGCTATCATTGGCCCAAAGTTATTCTGAAAATGTTACGGACAAAAAGAATCATATGCAAAATTATTGATAGATTAATAAACATTAGAAAAAATATTATTTGGTTAAATAATTCAGGGGAACAGGGTACCTAATAACAGTAAAACGTTGAAAATTTATATCTTGGCGGCTATTATTGGCCCAAAGTTATTCTGAAAAGGTTACGGACAAAATGAATCATATGCAAAATTATTGTTAGATTAATAAACATTAGAAAAAATATCATTTGGATAAATAATTCAGGGGAATAGGGTACCTAATAACAGTAAAACGTTGAAAATTTATATCTTGGCGGCTATTATTGGCCCAAAGTTATTCTGAAAAGATTACGGACAAAATGAATCATATGCAAAATTATTGTTAGATTAATAAACATTAGAAAAAATATCATTTGGTTAAATAATTCAGGGGAACAGGGTACCTAATAACAGTAAAACGTTGAAAATTACTATCTTGGCGGTTATTATTGGCTCAAAGTTATTCTGAAAAGGTTACGGAGAAAATGAATCATATGCAAAATTATTGTTAGATTAATATACATTAGAAAAAATATCATTTGGTTAAATAATTCAGGGGAACAGGGTACCTAATAACAGTAAAACTTTGAAAATTTATATCTTGGCGGCTATTATTGGCCCAAAGTTATTCTGAAAATGTTACGGACAAAATGAATCATATGCAAAATTATTGATAGATTAATAAACATTAGAAAAAATATTATTTGGTTAAATAATTCAGGGGAACAGGGTACCTAATAACAGTAAAACGTTGAAAATTTATATCTTGGCGGCTATTATTGGCCCAAAGTTATTCTGAAAAGGTTACGGACAAAATGAATCATATGCAAAATTATTGTTAGATTAATAAACATTAGAAAAAATATCATTTGGTTAAATAATTCAGGGGAACAGGGTACCTAATAACAGTAAAACTTTGAAAATTTATATCTTGGCGGTTATTATTGGCTCAAAGTTATTCTGAAAAGGTTACGGACAAAATGAATCATATGCAAAATTATTGTTAGATTAATATACATTAGAAAAAAAATCATTTGGTTAAATAATTCAGGGGAACAGGGTACCTAATAACAGTAAAACTTTGAAAATTTATATCTTGGCGGCTATTATTGGCCCAAAGTTATTCTGAAAAGGTTACGGACAAAATGAATCACATGCAAAATTTTTGTTAGATTAATAAACATTAAAAAAAATATCATTTGGTTAAATAATTCAGGGGAACAGGGTACCTAATAACAGTAAAACTTTGAAAATTTATATTTTGGCGGTTATTATTGGCTCAAAGTTATTCTGAAAAGGTTACGGACAAAATGAATCATATGCAAAATTATTGTTAGATTAATATACATTAGAAAAAATATCATTTGGTTAAATAATTCAGGGGAACAGGGTACCTAATAACAGTAAAACTTTGAAAATTTATATCTTGGCGGCTATTATTGGCCCAAAGTTATTCTGAAAATGTTACGGACAAAATGAATCATATGCAAAATTATTGATAGATTAATAAACATTAGAAAAAATATTATTTGGTTAAATAATTCAGAGGAACAGGGTACCTAATAACAGTAAAACGTTGAAAATTTATATCTTGGCGGCTATTATTGGCCCAAAGTTATTCTGAAAAGGTTACGGACAAAATGAATCATATGCAAAATTATTGTTAGATTAATAAACATTAGAAAAAATATCATTTGGTTAAATAATTCAGGGGAACAGGGTACCTAATAACAGTAAAACGTTGAAAATTTATATCTTGGCGGCTATTATTGGCCCAAAGTTATTCTGAAAAGGTTACGGACAAAATGAATCATATGCAAAACTATTGTTAGATTAATAAACATTAAAAAAAATATCATTTGGTTAAATAATTCAGGGGAACAGGGTACCTAATAACAGTAAAACGTTGAAAATTTATATCTTGGCGGCTATTATTGGCCCAAAGTTATTCTGAAAAGGTTACGGACAAAATGAATCATATGCAAAATTATTGTTAGATTAATAAACATTAGAAAAAATATCATTTGGTTAAATAATTCAGGGGAACAGGGTACCTAATAACAGTAAAACGTTGAAAATTTATATCTTGGCGGCTATTATTGGCCCAAAGTTATTCTGAAAAGGTTACGGACAAAAGTATGCAAAACTATTGTTAGATTAATAAACATTAGAAAAAATATCATTTGGTTAAATAATTCAGGGGAACAGGATACCTAATAACAGTAAAACTTTGAAAATTTATATCTTGGCGGCTATTATTGGCCCAAAGTTATTCTGAAAAGGTTACGGACAAAATGAATCATATGCAAAATTATTGATAGATTAATAAACATTAGAAAAAATATCATTTGATTAAATAATTCAGGGGAACAGGGTACCTAATAACAGTAAAACGTTGAAAATTTATATCTTGGCGGCTATTATTGGCCCAAAGTTATTCTGAAAAGTTTACGGACAAAATGAATCATATGCAAAATTATTGTTAGATTAATAAACATTAGAAAAAATATTATTTGGTTAAATAACTCAGGGGAACAGGGTACCTAATAACAGTAAAACTTTGAAAATTTATATCTTGGCGGCTATTATTGGCCCAAAGTTATTCTGAAAAGGTTACGGACAAAATGAATCATATGCAAAATTATTGTTAGATTAATAAACATTAGAAAAAATATCATTTGGATAAATAATTCAGGGGAACAGGGTACCTAATAACAGTAAAACTTTGAAAATTTATATCTTGGCGGCTATTATTGGCCCAAAGTTATTCTGAAAAGTTACGGACAAAATGAATCATATGCAAAATTATTGTTAGATTAATAAGCATTAGAAAAAATATCAGTTGGTTAAATAATTCAGGGGAACAGGGTACCTAATAACAGTAAAACGTTGAAAATTTATATCTTGGCGGCTATTATTGGCCCAAAGTTATTCTGAAAAGGTTACGGACAAAATGAATCATATGCAAAATTATTGTTAGATTAATAAACATTAGAAAAAATATCATTTGGTTAAATAATTCAGGGGAACAGGGTACCTAATAACAGTAAAACGTTGAAAATTTATATCTTGGCGGCTATTATTGGCCCAAAGTTATTCTGAAAAGTTTACGGACAAAATGAATCATATGCAAAACTATTGTTAGATTAATAAACATTAGAAAAAATATCATTTGGTTAAATAATTCAGGGGAACAGGATACCTAATAACAGTAAAACTTTGAAAATTTATATCTTGGCGGCTATTATTGGCTCAAAGTTATTCTGAAAAGGTTACGGACAAAATGAATCATATGCAAAATTTTTGTTAGATTAATAAACATTAAAAAAAATATCATTTGGTTAAATAATTCAGGGGAACAGGGTACCTAATAACAGTAAAACGTTGAAAATTTATATCTTGGCGGCTATTATTGGCCCAAAGTAATTCTGAAAAGGTTACGGACAAAAAGAATCATATGCAAAATTATTGTTAGATTAATAAACATTAGAAAAAATATCATTTGGATAAATAATTCAGGGGAACAGGGTACCTAATAACAGTAAAACGTTGAAAATTTATATCTTGGCGGCTATTATTGGCCCAAAGTTATTCTGAAAAGGTTACGGACAAAAAGAATCATATGCAAAATTATTGTTAGATTAATAAACATTAGAAAAAATATCATTTGGATAAATAATTCAGGGGAACAGGGTACCTAATAACAGTAAAACTTTGAAAATTTATATCTTGGCGGCTATTATTGGCCCAAAGTTATTCTGAAAAGGTTACGGACAAAATGAATCAGATGCAAAATTATTGTTAGATTAATAAACATTAGAAAAAATATCATTTGATTAAATAATTCAGGGGAACAGGGTACCTAATAACAGTAAAACGTTGAAAATTTATATCTTGGCGGCTATTATTGGCCCAAAGTTATTCTGAAAAGTTTCGGACAAAATGAATCATATGCAAAATTATTGATAGATTAATAAAAATTAGAAAAAATATCATTTGATTAAATAATTCAGGGGAACAGGGTACCTAATAACAGTAAAACGTTGAAAATTTATATCTTGGCGGCTATTATTGGCCCAAAGTTATTCTGAAAAGGTTACGGACAAAATGAATCATATGCAAAACTATTGTTAGATTAATTAACATTAGAAAAAATATCATTTGGTTAAATAATTCAGGGGAACAGGGTACCTAATAACAGTAAAACTTTGAAAATTTATATCTTGCCGGCTATTATTGGCCCAAAGTTATTCTGAAAAGGTTGCGGACAAAATGAATCATATGCAAAATTATTGTTAGATTAATAAACATTAGAAAAAATATTATTTGGTTAAATAATTCAGGGGAACAGGGTACCTAATAACAGTAAAACGTTGAAAATTTATATCTTGGCGGCTATTATTGGCCCAAAGTTATTCTGAAAAGGTTACGGACAAAATGAATCATATGCAAAATTATTGTTAGATTAATAAACATTAGAAAAAATATCATTTGGTTAAATAATTCAGGGGAACAGGGTACCTAATAACAGTAAAACTTTGAAAATTTATATCTTGGCGGCTATTATTGGCCCAAAGTTATTCTGAAAAGGTTACGGACAAAATGAATCATATGCAAAATTATTGTTAGATTAATAAACATTAGAAAAAATATCATTTGGTTAAATAATTCAGGGGAACAGGGTACCTAATAACAGTAAAACGTTGAAAATTTATATCTTGGCGGCTATTATTGGCCCAAAGTTATTCTGAAAAGGTTACGGACAAAATGAATCATATGCAAAACTATTGTTAGATTAATAAACATTAGAAAAAATATCATTTGGTTAAATAATTCAGGGGAACAGGATACCTAATAACAGTAAAACTTTGAAAATTTATATCTTGGCGGCTATTATTGGCCCAAAGTTATTCTGAAAATGTTACGGACAAAATGAATCATATGTAAAATTATTGATAGATTAATAAACATTAGAAAAAATATTATTTGGTTAAATAATTCAGGGGAACAGGGTACCTAATAACAGTAAAACTTTGAAAATTTATATCTTGGCGGCTATTATTGGCCCAAAGTTATTCTGAAAAGGTTACGGACAAAATGAATCATATGCAAAATTATTGTTAGATTAATAAGCATTAGAAAAAATATCATTTGGTTAAATAATTCAGGGGAACAGGGTACCTAATAACAGTAAAACATTGAAAATTTATATCTTGGCGGCTATTATTGGCCCAAAGTTATTCTGAAAAGGTTACGGACAAAATGAATCATATGCAAAATTATTGTTAGATTAATAAACATTAGAAAAAATATCATTTGGATAAATAATTCAGGGGAACAGGGTACCTAATAACAGTAAAACTTTGAAAATTTATATCTTGGCGGCTATTATTGGCCCAAAGTTATTCTGAAAATGTTACGGACAAAATGAATCATATGTAAAATTATTGATAGATTAATAAACATTAGAAAAAATATTATTTGGTTAAATAATTCAGGGGAACAGGGTACCTAATAACAGTAAAACTTTGAAAATTTATATCTTGGCGGCTATTATTGGCCCAAAGTTATTCTGAAAAGGTTACGGACAAAATGAATCATATGCAAAATTATTGTTAGATTAATAAGCATTAGAAAAAATATCATTTGGTTAAATAATTCAGGGGAACAGGGTACCTAATAACAGTAAAACGTTGAAAATTTATATCTTGGCGGCTATTATTGGCCCAAAGTTATTCTGAAAAGGTTACGGACAAAATGAATCACATGCAAAATTATTGTTAGATTAATAAACGTTAGAAAAAATATCATTTGGTTAAATAATTCAGGGGAACAGGGTACCTAATAACAGTAAAACGTTGAAAATTTATATCTTGGCGGCTATTATTGGCCCAAAGTTATTCTGAAAATGTTACGGACAAAATGAATCATATGCAAAATTATTGTAGGATTAATAAGCATTCGAAAAAATATCATTTGGTTAAATAATTCAGGGGAACAGGGTACCTAATAACAGTAAAACTTTGAAAATTTATATCTTGGCGGCTATTATTAGCCCAAAGTTATTCTGAAAAGTTACGGACAAAATGAATCATATGCAAAATTATTGTTAGATTAATAAAAATTAGAAAAAATATCATTTGGTTAAATAATTCAGGGGAACAGGGTACCTAATAACAGTAATACGTTGAAAATTTATATCTTGGCGGCTATTATTGGCCCAAACTTATTCTGAAAAGGTTACGGACAAAATGAATCATGCAAAATTATTGTTAGATTAATAAACATTAGAAAAAATATCATTTGGTTAAATAATTCAGGGGAACAGGGTACCTAATAACAGTAAAACTTTGAAAATTTATATCTTGGCGGCTATTATTGGCCCAAAGTTATTCTGAAAATGTTACGGACAAAATGAATCATATGCAAAATTATTGTTAGATTAATAAGCATTCGAAAAAATATCATTTGGTTAAATAATTCAGGGGAACAGGGTACCTAATAACAGTAAAACTTTGAAAATTTATATCTTGGCGGCTATTATTGGCCCAAAGTTATTCTGAAAAGATTACGGACAAAATGAATCATATGCAAAATTATTGTTAGATTAATAAACATTAGAAAAAATATCATTTGGTTAAATAATTCAGGGGAACAGGGTACCTAATAACAGTAAAACTTTGAAAATTTATATCTTGGCGGCTATTATTGGCCCAAAGTTATTCTGAAAAGATTACGGACAAAATGAATCATATGCAAAATTATTGTTAGATTAATAAACATTAGAAAAAATATCATTTGGTTAAATAATTCAGGGGAACAGGGTACCTAATAACAGTAAAACGTTGAAAATTTATATCTTGGCGGCTATTATTGGCCCAAAGTTATTCTGAAAAGGTTACGGACAAAATGAATCATATGCAAAATTATTGTTAGATTAATAAACGTTAGAAAAAATATCATTTGGTTAAATAATTCAGGGGAACAGGGTACCTAATAACAGTAAAACGTTGAAAATTTATATCTTGGCGGCTATTATTGGCCCAAAGTTATTCTGAAAATGTTACGGACAAAATGAATCATATGCAAAATTATTGTTAGATTAATAAGCATTCGAAAAAATATCATTTGGTTAAATAATTCAGTGGAACAGGGTACCTAATAACAGTAAAACTTTGAAAATTTATATCTTGGCGGCTATTATTAGCCCAAAGTTATTCTGAAAAGTTACGGACAAAATGAATCATATGCAAAATTATTGTTAGATTAATAAAAATTAGAAAAAATATCATTTGGTTAAATAATTCAGGGGAACAGGGTACCTAATAACAGTAATACGTTGAAAATTTATATCTTGGCGGCTATTATTGGCCCAAAGTTATTCTGAAAAGGTTACGGACAAAATGAATCATGCAAAATTATTGTTAGATTAATAAACATTAGAAAAAATATCATTTGGTTAAATAATTCAGGGGAACAGGGTACCTAATAACAGTAAAACTTTGAAAATTTATATCTTGGCGGCTATTATTGGCCCAAAGTTATTCTGAAAAGGTTACGGACAAAATGAGTCATATGCAAATCATAAGCAGATGTGGGTGCCCGTGTCAGAATGAGAGCTATTAATATACATAGGTGTCAAGTATCATGAGTTTTCATTCGAAACATTATGATTTACCAAATCCATGTGGATTATTTTCCTCGACAAGTATATTCCATACTAATGGATGACAAATAAACATCAGAACATTTTGAATGAAAAATTATGACATATGACAATTGTGACATCTATGTAAAAACTACTAGCCGTCATTCTGACACGGATCCTCATCTGATTGCCCAGGCCAACAAAGTCACATGTCTGCTCGCGCCCTATAAGTACACACAAATAATTGAAATGGTTTCTCTTCTTTCGTTCTATGAGAAATTTTATCCTACTATTCTATTATGTTCAAAATTCTTCAAATTCCTTGACGGTATTAGCGGTATTTCTTAAGGATATATGTAATATTAACATCTGTATTTTAAATATATAATTAATTAATAATACAATAATATATATTAAATGTACTCTTACGTCCTAGAAAATCTGACAATGAAATTTTGCATTTACATGTCAATTACAAAAATTTAAATATCACAACTGTTTTTCGGGCAACGAGATTTATTACAACAGATTATTTTTTAATATACGAGATATAATAAAAAAATTAAGTGTGTCAGATTGAGAATTTAATTATCTATAATATTTGTAGTAACAAATTTTCAAAAAATAATATTTAGAAATTTTTCTTTTAGAAACTACCACTTCCGGTTGTCCAATTGTTACCGGAACCTATTCAACTCTTTCCATTACTGTTAGATTGAGGAATCCGTAGTCAAACAGGTCTTTAGTCTTATAGAATTTGAGAAATCGTGTCTCCAACAACCCCACACACACACACACACACACACACATCCACACACACACACACACACACACACACACAGACATCATTGTAAAAATGTTAAAATCGGATTCTATGGACCTTAAATCGTGCTTATTCAATAAAATATGGATATGCGATTTTTAGCATGAATCCAATACCTCTCTTAGCGAGAGGTAAAAATCATTCAGCCTCTTTTCTGTTTCTTTTATTTTAAAATTTCGCATAGCTGCACACACAGTAATCTTTCTCTGTTGTCTATTCATAATGAACTGCATTACTGCATAAGCGTCAAATTATCTTAAAATCAAGATGGCGGGTGGCTCGGTTAAGCATGTGCATGCTTGAGCGCGTTGCACGTACTACGCGCCAACGCGCCGTGGGAATGATCGAGGCTTGTAGAAGCTCGTGGAGCGAAGCGCGTCTACTCAGGTAGTGGCGGGTCGCGCCACAGGCCGTGGGAAGCAACCTTTACATTCCAACGCGCGCGACAAGTTGTACTTGTAACCTGTCGTTACGCCCTCAACGCAGATAAATTACGCTACGCCCGTATCCCCAGGATTCCCTCAATTCTTGGTTCAAAATAGTATTTAATATTTAAAAACCAAATACTTTTTCAATTATGTTTCAAATTTTCAAAAGTAATTGAGTACAATTACTTTTTACCTCTCGCTAAGAGAGGTATTGCATTCATGCTAAAAATCGCATATCCAGATTTTATTGAATAAGCACGTTTTAAGGTCCCTACAATCCGATTTTAACATTTTTACGATGATGTCTGTGTGTGTGTGTGTGTGGATGTGTGTGTGTGTGTGTATGTGTGTGTGTGGGATGTTGGAAGGACGGTTACTCAAAAACTATAAGACTTAAAATTTGTTTAACAACGTATTTCCCAATCGGACATTCATGGGAAGATCTGAAAAGGTTTTGGTAATAATTGGACAACCGGAAGTAGAAGATTCTTGAAAAAAAATCTTCTAAATAATATTTTTTGAAAATTTTTCGTGGTAATATTAAAGAAAATTAAATTCTCTATCTGATACATTTAAATATTTTATTATATATTTTATAGATTTAGAGATAAAAGGAATATAATATATAAAATAATCTGTTGTAATAAATTTGACAGCCGAAAGGATGCCATGAAAAATAGTTGCAAATTTAAATTATTTGTAACTGACAGATAAATGTCAGTGTCAGAAATAATGAGTAATGAAAGAAAAATGTATTTAGAGAATCCCTTAATTCTTGATCTGTGACTATTATGGAGATGACAAGTCTAGGTTGAAGGACTTAAATTTGTTTCAAACATTATGGGACAATGTACACCAGTACTGTAGACTAGAGTAACTTTGAATTGCGAAAAAGCTATCAAATTCTTCTCAAGTAAGTTGTAAATATTGACAAAATTACACATCGATATAAGAATAATCGGAGTGCAATCTATCCGTCACTTTATTAAAGGGAATTAAGGTTATTTAGATATAACAAGTATGAAAAAATAAAATGTAAAAGAAGATATATAAGAATAGATGCACAATCCAGATATATACATTTTAGACCGCCCAAAATTAATGTTTTTACTAGAAGAATATGAAGAGAAAGTAAACAAAGTTGTTCGAATTGAAAATTGCTGTTACCAGCCTAATATTTATATATGGTAAACTCTACTTTGTAATTTATTGTAACATAATTTATGGTAAATATCTTTATGTTGAGACATGCTATTATTGAATAATAAAGAAGTTTATACGTCATAGATTTATATGAATATATTATTTGTATTTATAAAAATAATCTTTGCTTTATGCATACAGCCAGGTAAAATATACGGCGAGAGGTTATGTGCTGGCCACATCAGATTTTTTTACAAAGTAATTAATTATAATTTGAGAAAAAGTAATTTAATTAGTAATTAATTACCAATACTAATTAATTACTGCCCAGCTCTGTTTGTGGATATTTTGTACAGTTATCCAACATTAGCAATATTTTTCTATTTTTTTTTTCCAGTTCGCTATTACATTTTCTTACCTCACTTTGTATAACTTTTGAAACAAAAATAGTTCCTTCTTTAATTCCTTTTCCCTGTTACGTTACCTTGTTCGTTATAACCCAGAAGTATTTTAAATCTTCTTGTTATATGCGAGTGTTCGTTATAAAAGGTCTGTTATAAGCATGCACAAAATACATATTCACTATATGATCTCTGTTCTGGGTAATTGTTTTTGTTCTTTATAAGCAAGTGTTTACTATATCTGGGGTACGTTATACCCAAGTTCAACTGTAAATACATCATCAAGGCCATATTACCATTGTTGGGTGTGTCAATTTGCAATACTTCTGCAGGATGTAGTACTTTGGATTCCAGCCAAACAGCGTAAAATCCTCTTCTGAAGAACAAACACACTATGACTCGAAGGTGAATCTCTCCAAAAAACAGATTCCGTATCGTAACTTGAATTCCTATACCATAGTCGAGAAATTTACCCACATTTATACCTAGTTTATAATTATCGTTAATTCTGGAAATAAGAAAATTCAGAAACGGCGAAGGTCACAACATACGTTAATCAAGAAAAAAAAAAATTTGATAATGAGTCCAATAATTGATAAAATGAATACGTTGAAAATTTATATCTTGGCGGCTATTATTGGCCCAAACTTATTCTGAAAAGGTTACGGACAAAATGAATCATGCAAAATTATTGTTAGATTAATAAATATTAGAAAAAATATCATTTGGTTAAATAATTCAGGGGAACAGGGTACCTAATAACAGTAAAACTTTGAAAATTTATATCTTGGCGGCTATTATTGGCCCAAAGTTATTCTGAAAATGTTACGGACAAAATGAATCATATGCAAAATTATTGTTAGATTAATAAGCATTCGAAAAAATATCATTTGGTTAAATAATTCAGGGGAACAGGGTACCTAATAACAGTAAAACTTTGAAAATTTATATCTTGGCGGCTATTATTGGCCCAAAGTTATTCTGAAAAGATTACGGACAAAATGAATCATATGCAAAATTATTGTTAGATTAATAAACATTAGAAAAAATATCATTTGGTTAAATAATTCAGGGGAACAGGGTACCTAATAACAGTAAAACTTTGAAAATTTATATCTTGGCGGCTATTATTGGCCCAAAGTTATTCTGAAAAGATTACGGACAAAATGAATCATATGCAAAATTATTGTTAGATTAATAAACATTAGAAAAAATATCATTTGGTTAAATAATTCAGGGGAACAGGGTACCTAATAACAGTAAAACGTTGAAAATTTATATCTTGGCGGCTATTATTGGCCCAAAGTTATTCTGAAAAGGTTACGGACAAAATGAATCATATGCAAAATTATTGTTAGATTAATAAACGTTAGAAAAAATATCATTTGGTTAAATAATTCAGGGGAACAGGGTACCTAATAACAGTAAAACGTTGAAAATTTATATCTTGGCGGCTATTATTGGCCCAAAGTTATTCTGAAAATGTTACGGACAAAATGAATCATATGCAAAATTATTGTTAGATTAATAAGCATTCGAAAAAATATCATTTGGTTAAATAATTCAGTGGAACAGGGTACCTAATAACAGTAAAACTTTGAAAATTTATATCTTGGCGGCTATTATTAGCCCAAAGTTATTCTGAAAAGTTACGGACAAAATGAATCATATGCAAAATTATTGTTAGATTAATAAAAATTAGAAAAAATATCATTTGGTTAAATAATTCAGGGGAACAGGGTACCTAATAACAGTAATACGTTGAAAATTTATATCTTGGCGGCTATTATTGGCCCAAAGTTATTCTGAAAAGGTTACGGACAAAATGAATCATGCAAAATTATTGTTAGATTAATAAACATTAGAAAAAATATCATTTGGTTAAATAATTCAGGGGAACAGGGTACCTAATAACAGTAAAACTTTGAAAATTTATATCTTGGCGGCTATTATTGGCCCAAAGTTATTCTGAAAAGGTTACGGACAAAATGAGTCATATGCAAATCATAAGCAGATGTGGGTGCCCGTGTCAGAATGAGAGCTATTAATATACATAGGTGTCAAGTATCATGAGTTTTCATTCGAAACATTATGATTTACCAAATCCATGTGGATTATTTTCCTCGACAAGTATATTCCATACTAATGGATGACAAATAAACATCAGAACATTTTGAATGAAAAATTATGACATATGACAATTGTGACATCTATGTAAAAACTACTAGCCGTCATTCTGACACGGATCCTCATCTGATTGCCCAGGCCAACAAAGTCACATGTCTGCTCGCGCCCTATAAGTACACACAAATAATTGAAATGGTTTCTCTTCTTTCGTTCTATGAGAAATTTTATCCTACTATTCTATTATGTTCAAAATTCTTCAAATTCCTTGACGGTATTAGCGGTATTTCTTAAGGATATATGTAATATTAACATCTGTATTTTAAATATATAATTAATTAATAATACAATAATATATATTAAATGTACTCTTACGTCCTAGAAAATCTGACAATGAAATTTTGCATTTACATGTCAATTACAAAAATTTAAATATCACAACTGTTTTTCGGGCAACGAGATTTATTACAACAGATTATTTTTTAATATACGAGATATAATAAAAAAATTAAGTGTGTCAGATTGAGAATTTAATTATCTATAATATTTGTAGTAACAAATTTTCAAAAAATAATATTTAGAAATTTTTCTTTTAGAAACTACCACTTCCGGTTGTCCAATTGTTACCGGAACCTATTCAACTCTTTCCATTACTGTTAGATTGAGGAATCCGTAGTCAAACAGGTCTTTAGTCTTATAGAATTTGAGAAATCGTGTCTCCAACAACCCCACACACACACACACACACACACACATCCACACACACACACACACACACACACACACAGACATCATTGTAAAAATGTTAAAATCGGATTCTATGGACCTTAAATCGTGCTTATTCAATAAAATATGGATATGCGATTTTTAGCATGAATCCAATACCTCTCTTAGCGAGAGGTAAAAATCATTCAGCCTCTTTTCTGTTTCTTTTATTTTAAAATTTCGCATAGCTGCACACACAGTAATCTTTCTCTGTTGTCTATTCATAATGAACTGCATTACTGCATAAGCGTCAAATTATCTTAAAATCAAGATGGCGGGTGGCTCGGTTAAGCCCGTGCATGCTTGAGCGCGTTGCACGTACTACGCGCCAACGCGCCGTGGGAATGATCGAGGCTTGTAGAAGCTCGTGGAGCGAAGCGCGTCTACTCAGGTAGTGGCGGGTCGCGCCACAGGCCGTGGGAAGCAACCTTTACATTCCAACGCGCGCGACAAGTTGTACTTGTAACCTGTCGTTACGCCCTCAACGCAGATAAATTACGCTACGCCCGTATCCCCAGGATTCCCTCAATTCTTGGTTCAAAATAGTATTTAATATTTAAAAACCAAATACTTTTTCAATTATGTTTCAAATTTTCAAAAGTAATTGAGTACAATTACTTTTTACCTCTCGCTAAGAGAGGTATTGCATTCATGCTAAAAATCGCATATCCAGATTTTATTGAATAAGCACGTTTTAAGGTCCCTACAATCCGATTTTAACATTTTTACGATGATGTCTGTGTGTGTGTGTGTGTGGATGTGTGTGTGTGTGTGTATGTGTGTGTGTGGGATGTTGGAAGGACGGTTACTCAAAAACTATAAGACTTAAAATTTGTTTAACAACGTATTTCCCAATCGGACATTCATGGGAAGATCTGAAAAGGTTTTGGTAATAATTGGACAACCGGAAGTAGAAGATTCTTGAAAAAAAATCTTCTAAATAATATTTTTTGAAAATTTTTCGTGGTAATATTAAAGAAAATTAAATTCTCTATCTGATACATTTAAATATTTTATTATATATTTTATAGATTTAGAGATAAAAGGAATATAATATATAAAATAATCTGTTGTAATAAATTTGACAGCCGAAAGGATGCCATGAAAAATAGTTGCAAATTTAAATTATTTGTAACTGACAGATAAATGTCAGTGTCAGAAATAATGAGTAATGAAAGAAAAATGTATTTAGAGAATCCCTTAATTCTTGATCTGTGACTATTATGGAGATGACAAGTCTAGGTTGAAGGACTTAAATTTGTTTCAAACATTATGGGACAATGTACACCAGTACTGTAGACTAGAGTAACTTTGAATTGCGAAAAAGCTATCAAATTCTTCTCAAGTAAGTTGTAAATATTGACAAAATTACACATCGATATAAGAATAATCGGAGTGCAATCTATCCGTCACTTTATTAAAGGGAATTAAGGTTATTTAGATATAACAAGTATGAAAAAATAAAATGTAAAAGAAGATATATAAGAATAGATGCACAATCCAGATATATACATTTTAGACCGCCCAAAATTAATGTTTTTACTAGAAGAATATGAAGAGAAAGTAAACAAAGTTGTTCGAATTGAAAATTGCTGTTACCAGCCTAATATTTATATATGGTAAACTCTACTTTGTAATTTATTGTAACATAATTTATGGTAAATATCTTTATGTTGAGACATGCTATTATTGAATAATAAAGAAGTTTATACGTCATAGATTTATATGAATATATTATTTGTATTTATAAAAATAATCTTTGCTTTATGCATACAGCCAGGTAAAATATACGGCGAGAGGTTATGTGCTGGCCACATCAGATTTTTTTACAAAGTAATTAATTATAATTTGAGAAAAAGTAATTTAATTAGTAATTAATTACCAATACTAATTAATTACTGCCCAGCTCTGTTTGTGGATATTTTGTACAGTTATCCAACATTAGCAATATTTTTCTATTTTTTTTTTCCAGTTCGCTATTACATTTTCTTACCTCACTTTGTATAACTTTTGAAACAAAAATAGTTCCTTCTTTAATTCCTTTTCCCTGTTACGTTACCTTGTTCGTTATAACCCAGAAGTATTTTAAATCTTCTTGTTATATGCGAGTGTTCGTTATAAAAGGTCTGTTATAAGCATGCACAAAATACATATTCACTATATGATCTCTGTTCTGGGTAATTGTTTTTGTTCTTTATAAGCAAGTGTTTACTATATCTGGGGTACGTTATACCCAAGTTCAACTGTAAATACATCATCAAGGCCATATTACCATTGTTGGGTGTGTCAATTTGCAATACTTCTGCAGGATGTAGTACTTTGGATTCCAGCCAAACAGCGTAAAATCCTCTTCTGAAGAACAAACACACTATGACTCGAAGGTGAATCTCTCCAAAAAACAGATTCCGTATCGTAACTTGAATTCCTATACCATAGTCGAGAAATTTACCCACATTTATACCTAGTTTATAATTATCGTTAATTCTGGAAATAAGAAAATTCAGAAACGGCGAAGGTCACAACATACGTTAATCAAGAAAAAAAAAAATTTGATAATGAGTCCAATAATTGATAAAATGAATATTTGATATAGTTTTTTTTACAAACATTGTTCCAGAAAATTTAAAATGTTTTAATTGAAGATATGTGACAAAAGTATTAATATTAATGTTTTTTCGTAAAAAAAATATGAAATATATCTGGATTATACTAGGATTACAATGAACTGTAATCGTATCATTTATTTTCGAACTACTCGATTCGCTAAAATGTATGCTCTACTTTTCAAAAATGACATTGGTACGTAGACAAAATATAGCGCGATACAGATATAAAAAAGTTATTTAAAAGTTAATCTAACAATTTACTATAATTTTATAAATGGGTCCAAATCTGATGTGGCCTGCACAATACCTTCCATCAATCCGGTGTACTCGTATTATGTATAAATTCCATACATAAATTTTCTTGCTAAAGATTCTAAATTTCCAGTAAAATTATTTCATAAACAAACTATGCAAATTGCACTTGATACCGATATCTTCTTTTTTGCAATACCTCATTAAACTGACTTGGTGTGTTTTTAAAATTACTAGAAAGAACTAAAAAATTAAATATAACGCAAAAATTGACAAGTGGAATGCAAGTGTCTTAGCTCAATTTCTAGAACTTTTGGCCAAGTTCTTAAAATTGGTATTTGTAAAATAGCCTTTAGGATCAAAAGATACGATCAGTGCTTAATCTATGCAAAATGAGGATAGTTGATCCTTGATTTTAATTACTAGATTAGCTTGATTTTTAATTTAGTGAATTAAATTGATTCAGGAACAGTGTTGGTCTGTAGATCAAATTTTAATTAAGAAATGGTGAAAACGGCCATAAGTAACTTTTCTCGATTAAATGTTTATAAGTTTTTGTTACTTTTCTTGCTTTTTTACTTCTTTGTACGTAAGTAAAGGAAGTATTGTAATCGCGAAAAATTTAGGACTCCTATAACATCTAGTTGTGCACCTCCCCTTCTGGTTATTACACAATTTCCAGAAGTGGCACTGTACATGAAGCCTATAATAGATTTTAATGAAAAACTGTTTTAAAATATAATCCAAAACTTTTCAAATTTGGTATACAAGACTTTTATGTCAATCGAAATAACATAATACATTTTGGTTAAAATAGGCTAACCGGAAGTGGTACATTACTTGAAGTTGTTTTAGAGAATTAATTTCTGCGTCTAGCACATCAAGTATTATTAAATTAGCCCTTTGTATAACGAGATACCTATGTAAATTTAAAAATTATATACTTTTTGTTTTTGTAATAAAGCTTTTCTATGTATTAGGACAAAAAAATAAAATAAAAATTCATGTCAAATTACGTTAAATACGTGCAATTTTATGATTCGTACAATAACAAATATTATATTTTTATTGTGAAATTAGTCATATTCTTTGTTGTAATCAAATATTTCTTTGTTGTAATCAAAACTCGCTTTAAAAAGAACCGGGTTAGATTAATGTTAATTTAAGAATGATAGTAGTAAATGAATTATTTTTTGTTCTATATCAAAATATTTCTCGCGCTTGGACCTGTAAGCCGTAAAATGTTGAAATTTAGTATTTACGACTTGTATAAAGTTTAGTTGTGCACCTCCCTTTATGGTCACTATATATCTTACCGTTTTGAAGTTAAAATTAATATTTTGTAATTTAGTTATTAAAAAAATATGTATAGTTTAATAATCGTATAAGGAAGTCGTGTGGTGTCCACATCAGATTTGTTCCATAGTTATCAGGTGCACCCATATTTTTGTTCGGCAGTGTCCCAAATGTAAAAATTTATGTCATCATAACTGTTCCTTCTATCATCTCTAATGTATCTCTGATTACTTCACACTTCACTTGATAGCTTTGAGTGTCTAGTTCCGCGAGGAAGCGACAAACACGTCATAACTTCCTAGTTTCACTAGTGGGTCTCCAGACACAAACACACTTCTCGCCATGCTTTAGGATATACGCTTCACGGTTGGAAGATGCAATTTGAAACTCGGACAGAAGTTAGAATAACACACGTAACCTGTTAGTGTTATAGCCCTACAAGTTATGCAATATAGGGAGGAACAGTCGTGTAAAGGGCACAGACCTCTGGATCTGAACACATAAGGGCCAGGGGAATTGTGTTTTTGTTGCTCTTTGTAGGGAGATAAGAAAAGAAAAAAGATGCGGTGGTAAACTTACAACCAAAACTTTTTGTTGATGCTTTTGAAATGAGGACAGTCAATAAAATATAATTTTAGAGAAATATGATGCCTCCCTACACATTAGTTAGTTAATATTATTATATAATATTAATTTGATCAAGCCCTACAATTTGAATTAAGAAAGAAAGGAAATTGTATTTCTCAAAAAAGTGAACACAGTAATTGCAATACATACTTGCTAGCAAAAGTTATTCTTTATTTAAATAATATTCTTTGGGCAGTTTTTCGTACATCTTCATCAGATTTTTATTTTATGAGAGTTATGCTATAGATTTATTAAGAATAAGACACATGTCAGTTCATATTCTTTCCTTTCATTTCTTAAAAACTCCCAACCAATCTTCCTTTGTAAAGCTAAATGCTTTAAAACTAAAAATGAAATTGTGCATCAATCTCACAAAAAGAAAATCTCGATCCCGTAATAGTTATTTATGTTATAAGGATCATAATGTTAATAATTATGGTACTAGTCGTACACGGCGTGTACCATTATGATTGACATTATGACCGGTATAACACACAAAATTTTATATGCTGGGGTAAATCAATGAGAAAATAATGTACATATTTTTTTTGGCGTCCCAAAAAATTAAATCTAAAAAATCAGCTATACTGATTTTGATGTTCTCTTTATATGGAATTATAGTAACCAAGTAACAAATTAATTGTTTACAAATAAACAAGCTTTGACAATAGTGTATGGGATATGGTCTGTAATTTTCGGCAAAAAATGAGTGATTCTGAAGAAATTTTGTCTATTTATATTGAAATATCAGCGCAAAATGTTGTTTCATCACTTTTACCATAAAATATAAAGTATGAGGATTGGTGTATAAAGAAGAAGGTGAAAAATATTACAAATGATAAAGTGTTACTGGCATATTTTGAAGAGTAACTTCAGACTCTAATAATAATTTCAAATAGTAGTGCCGTTAATTCCAAACCACTTTTCACAAATTTAAAATACATTATCAAACCTGCCAATCAAAAGAACGTCATTCAATTGTGGTCATTGTGACAAATGCTATATCGGCGAGACCCTCTCAACGTGTTAAAAAAAGATTATATCAACACCAATACCATTGCAATACTTTAAACGAAGACCATAGTGCCTTGTGCAGACATCACTGTCAAACCGGTCATAAATTTAATTTCAAAGAGTTTAAAATTTTGGAAAAAGTTTCCAATAAAGTTACAAGACTTTTATATGAAACTTGCCATATAAACATGAATAAAGCTATAAGTATTAATAGCCAAACTGATTACAAACAAAATTTAGTTCACCTTAAAAATATCTTTCATAGATTTGTAAATTGAATTATTTACACTTATCCATACAAATTCGGTAATCCTAACAAATAGTTAAACTAAAGACACCCTTACATTTAGCAGTTCGGATTAAAGGGTCTGTACTGTAATATTATTTATATAACAATTCTTATCAATAACAAACCTTACGCTTATGCAACTGAACTAATGAAACTAAATTAAGGAGTTGGCTCTTTTCAATTTTTAGTTTCATTTTATAATTGCTTAGATTTGCATCTGCGTCAAACGTGCAGTTATGACAGACGTTAAAACCTATTTATATATTTTTTATCCTATTATATATTTGTTATAACGTAAAATAAAGATTGTGGGTAATTTCTTTACTGTGATGTAGATTAGGTGTTAACAATTACTTAAAAGCATTTATTCTTACTATACCAACGTTTTGGTGCACCCTTGCACCTTCTTTAGGCTAGTAAGATCTTACAGATTGTTACAATTCATGTACATAAAATACATTCGTACAAAACATTCAGTTAATTTATTAAACGTAGAAAAAATTCAAAAAGCATACACACATCCATTTGCTCTAAAAACGACAATAACCGAAGAATGATTTTCTTCACTATTTAAATAAATAAAAATGACGTATCGCACTAATTATTATTTTACAAAAATTTGCTTTATAGCACTTTAATTTTCAACGGCTCATTTGTCTTTATAACGATTTGCTACTATCGGGACACAAGGCCATTAGTCGATTTTTTCAATTAATGCATTTGATACCTAAAATATACAACTAGATCCTTTCAACCGTATTTACGCATGCCTATAAAATTTTGCCTTGTTACGTTTGTTGGAACTCCAAATTTATTGTAAACGCATAATTGAAAAATTAACCTATGTCCTTTTGTCCCGATAGTGTACTTTTGGTTAATAAAATAATTGTCATAAATTATCTATTTAGCATTCAACTGTTCGTAGTGTACATTTTATTTTCCATTGTACAATTACTAACATTTAAAATAAACAATGTTGATATGCCGTAATATTGTTATCATCGCAATGTTTGATATCTCTGTGTTCATATATTGTACGCATATATTAACCTTTAGCTGAATGTTCCTCTATACCGATTTTGATGAATTTAACTATGATCAAAGTGTCCTTAGTTTAAATTAAATAAGGGTTGGGTTGTAGTTATGATGATATTCTGATATGTTAATATTACATGAATATATTAACTTCTAAATTAATCTTCTATGGAGACATTGTTATGGAGAAAATATGTACGACAAGATATGCAAAATTAATTAAAGATGACCGGAGTAGGCGTAACAATATATGATAAGTGCATATTACATTCATGATAACCTTTAGATGCTTACAGTCTAATGAGTACATATTTTAACATCATTAAACTGGAACACAGATTTTCTCACTAGTGGCTATATGACATTGCTCCGCCAACAAAGTAATTTCGTTATAATGACCTAATGAGTTTACAACTAAACTGCTCTATGCTTAAAAGTCAAATGTCAGTTTGAAAAGTTCTCTACTATAACAGTTGTAGCAGAATATTAGAAGTCGTAGGTTTGTTTATCACGCTGCTCCCTTTTATAAAGTCATTTTAGAAAATTGTGTAATAATACTATATTTGTTTTTTACACAATGTACTTTTTTTCTACTACCCACTTCGTGAGTTTATGCAAGCCGTTATGTGTATCTGGAGAACTGTAGGTACTGTGATATGACTTCGGTATAATGGGAAAAAAGTTGCCATATTAGAGAGTCATTATAGTAATGCTTTCGTATTTCCAAAAAATCTGATGTGGACACCACACGACTTCCTTGTACGATTATTAAACTATACATATTTTTTTAATAAATAAATTACAAAATATTAATTTTAACTTCAAAACAGTAAGATATATAGCGACCATAAAGAAAGTTTTTAAAGAGAGTTTTGATTACAACAATGAATATGACTAATTTCACAATATAAATATAATATTTGTTATTGTACGAATCATAAAATTGCACGTATTTAACGTAATTTGACATGAACATTTTTTAATTTTTTTTTATCCTAATCCATAGCAAGCTTTATTACAAAAACAAAAAAGTATATAATTTTTAAATATACATATCTCGCTTATACAAAGGGCTAATTTAATAATACTTGATGTGCTAGACGCAGAAATTAATTCTCTAAAACTTTTATTTGAAACATTTATTTCTAAAATCAAAATAAAATCATTTTATTCAAGAAAAACTGTTAACTTCAAGTAATGTACCACTTTCGGTTAGCCTATTTTAACCAAAATCTATTATGTTATTTCGATTGTCATAAAAGTCTTGTATACCAAATTTGAAAAGTTTTGGATTATATTTTAAAACAGTTTTTTGTTAAAATCTATTACAGGCTTCATGTAAAGTGCCACTTCTGGAAATTGTGTAATAACCAGAAAGGCGGGTGCACAACTAGATGTTATGGCAGTCCTAAATACAAAATTTCAACTTTCTACGGCCTACCGTTTTTGAGTTACGCGACGTCTGTAAATACGTACATACGTACAGACGTACATACGTACAGACGTCACGACGAAATTAGTCAAAATGGATTCAGGGATGATCAAAATGGATATTTCCGCTGAAATCTGAAAACCGAAATTTTTCGCGATTACAATACTTCCTTTACAAGGAAGTAAAAAGAGAGATGGTTACTTAATGAAAAACTGATTTTTCTCATTTTTTTTGTTTTAAGAATAATTAACATTTAAACTATTATTATCGAGGAAAATATTTCAAATAAAAATAATACAGTATTATTTTATCTAACCAGTGACGTTCGATTTTTTGTTTTTTACAACTTTTCAAGGTATAAATTCCTAAGACATTCTTTTTAAATGGGACGCATGATTCTTTTTTTAACGATATATCTACAGTAAAGTTTGTTAATAATGCACGATCGTCTGTATTATGAACGAATTAACATACTGGTATACATTTATCTCTGTCAGTGCAAAGACTACAAGCGTATGATAAGGATGGATGTAACTAGGGTTTCATCAAGTCAAGTAGCATTATGTTTTTGTTAATTACACGACGACTTAAAAATCAAGCTTTTCAAAAATTCATTACTTGACTTGATTTTTTATCGTTACTACTTGACTTGATCAAGCAATTTCAAGCAAATTCAAGCTACTTGATTACGAAGCGATTATGTACGAAAACGCGCGAATCAGTAGAATCGTAACGCATATGTTTTATGCTGATTCACTACTGCAAGTACCTGTGCAGAGATTTCAAAAGTTCACCCAATATTGGAATGTATACTAGAGTGACCCGAGAATATGTGGACAAAATTTAAAGTTCTAATCATTATTATTAAGGTTACTGTAGATGGTTCTAGTATATATTCTAATAATGAATGGATTTTTAAATCTCTTAATATCTCGGAGAAAAATAAAGTTTCAAAATGTGCCAAAACCGAATGTTATTAAAATGGGAAAAAATCAAGAGCATTTAGGCACGGTCAAATATTAAAATTAAGCGAAATCATTGCCAATATTTATTTATTTGGAACCACTTTAGGCGGCGGCCCGGTTAAAATTCGACTTGCTCCCTTTTAAGGTCGACCATAATACTATAAATAGTTTATGTTAATTCATACATTATACTTTTAATTTTTTTTTAATTTTTAAGTTTAAATGTATGATTTATTTTTATGAATAAAAGTATATATTTCAAAGTATATTATTAATATTGTTATAAAATGAAATGTATTCTTGAAAAACTACTAGATTTTTTCAAGTAATTTAAATATAACTACTTGATTTCTCCAGTACTTGAAATTGTAACTATTTGACTTGACTTGACTTTCAGCTACTATTACTTGACTTGAGCTTGGTTCGATTTCAAGTCAAGTCAAGTAACTTGAATATCAAGTCAAGCCGTGAAACCCTAGATATAACACACTGGTCTTTCAAAAATTCATATTGTTACGACTAAGCTACGACATTCCATTTTGTTGTTGACAATACTTTCGCTGTAACATAAGTTTATTTATTAATTCAGATATATTACGAATTCATAGCCGTACGAATAACGTTATTTTCTGTTAGTGTCACTAACACTTGCATTGTGTCAGTATCTTATTTTTCACATATTTGGTTTATTTTTGGTAATAAACTTACCAGTTGACTTATTTTTGAATTTTGAATGCTTTTACTGTAACATATATTTTTATAATACTAAAATAACAGTAGTTTCTTATGTACCCTCATAAAAACTTAGTAAGCGACACTACTGAATTTGACAGAATGGGCGGAGCTAAAATCTTAATTCATACAATTCATAGATGACCTTGATCGGACATCTTTAAATTATTTTACTTTATATAGATAATCGGGCCTATTCTGTAACTCAGTTGTTATTTTTTAAGAACTGGTTAAATAATTTCACCAATGAAGTATGTTGATACATAACAAAAAATTGTATTTTTAGTTGTTAAATCAATCTCTATTGGAAAATTTTTCTAACCAGTCGTTAAAAATTAACCACTTTGTTACAGAATAGGCCTGTATATAATCCTGTAACATTTTTATTTGAACCGTTTTTCTCAGTAACTGATAGTTTAGAAGTTATTTATATCATAATCGTAGTAGGTATAGTTTCCAAGTTAGGCATGCACCTACATACATATACAGGATATTATATTTTAGTGGACCCAGCAAATATCTCGCTTATTTATTAAGTTAGTAATTTCATTCATATAACATGATTTATACAGCAATATGTAAGCTACTTGATGACGGATGTACATTCATGATACCACTTCCGGTTATTAGTAATTAATATCAACTTTGAAATGTCAAATGGAACATACTATATTTTTATACAAATTTGAAAAGTATATCAAATTTGCTTTACAATCATGTAAAAAAATCCATATGTTACATTATTGAAAAGTAAAATGGCGGGCACTTTTTTATACACCTAGTCGAAAAGTGAATAGTGAGCCATGACTGTGGTTTGAAATAAAACAATGAACTAAAACAATTATTAAACGAAATAATATTTTTACCGTATTAATAAGAAGGACTGTATTGTGGAAGACTTGAGAGAAAAGCAACCGAATAAGGACGACCGGCAAAACAGAAATGAATGGAAGAAGAAAATAAAAAACAGCGACCCCTAACGAATGGGAAAAGCTAAAGAAGAAGATGTCAGTGTCAAGTGCCATAATATTACTTGAAAATTAGAATCTTTTGCAAGAAAATTTATGTATGGAATTTGTACATTGACGAAAGGTATTGTGCTGGCCACATCAGATTTGTTCTTTTTCAAATGACTTCTAAACTATTAGTAATCGAGAAAAATGTTCTAAATAAAGAAGTTAGATATTTTTATTATCTAACCAGTGGTGCACAAAATACATTTTTATATTCTTAAATTTTCGAGATATAACAAAATTAAATTTTATAAATATCTGATTTTAGCTTCGAAGAAATCTATATATTTTTGTCAATGATGTAACCTATACATAGTTATTTTGTTTGGTATTTGTTTTAACACATTTTTTTTTATATTATGTTTCCAAATGTTTTTATTATTTTTATAAATTATATTTTGTTTGATTGATATAATAAATTTTATAACTTTCTTGTTTAATATTTTCATTTTAAACGCATACAAACAAATTACACTGTAACATATCCAAGGCGACCTGATATATAGTAGTTTGTAGAAGAATGGATATGATGTCCAAATCGCATGAGGATGAAGTTTGAGTACGACGTCGTAGGCGGAGTGCTCAATCATCCGAAGGCAATATGAACATTTCACTTGAGTTGTAGAGCATACTTTTTCTACGATTAACGAAGGAAAATAAAAAAAAAACTGTAGAAATTTGAAATGTTATTGAACATTATTAATCATCATTTTATATATTGCTTTCCTAGACTTTCTTAATGGCATTTATGATTACATTTCAGTTAAATATTATTAAATCTTTCACACTTTTCTTGTATATTCTGAAATTATTGCTAAATCTATTTGTTAAATGTGACATTTCATATCGTTTCGGTTTTCATTTTTTGTGCGTTCTTTTTGAATACTTACAATTTATCTAATCTATTAATTCATAATATAATTTAGTTAATAGTATATTACATAACGAGCGTGGAAAGTGGTAAATAGCGTGCGAGTGTAGAGATTGAAGAACAAGGCGCGTAGCGCCGAGTGATTTAATACACGAGCATGCTAGACACTTTCGAGCGAGTTATGTACACTATTTTTCAGACGACCACAAAATATTTTTTAAAAAAGTGTTTACACTAATACAGTTCTTACTGTTGTAAGCAAATTTTTATTATTTATTATTTACAAACATAATGTTAATAGTGTTGTTACTACAATTATAAAAGTTAACCAGGCTTTTATCTTAGAATGCTTGTTTTACTTTGAAACACGAAACCGCTGCCGGCTGACGTTTGAGGTTAGGTTCAACTACCGGCGCTCGACGCAACTCAATCCGTTAGACGCGCGTAATCTAAAACTACATTATATAAATAATACTAAATGATACAAAAATATTAGCAAATATAATAATTATTAATGTTCAACTTGAAGGTTATTGTAAATTATCATATATTTTATTTAACTTTTTGCCGAAATTCCATCTGATGTCGATTAATGGAACTAAAAACTCATAACAACACTAGTGTGTTATATTCATAACATCACTAGTGTGTTATGTTGCACTTTCTGTTGTTATTTAGTCTGTTGTTATAGCTACTTTCGTAGGTGGTCGTCTGAAAATATTATAACGTTTATTTTTTTTGGGTGTAGTGTAAAAATCAGAGAAAAATTATTAATTAAAATATAAGTTTATTAAAATATAAATAATTAAGATAAAGATAATGAAATAGCTAACACAATAATTAAACAATTATAAACACTAATTTAAGACTAATAATATTATTAAATACTTAAACACTAAAATTATTTATTTAAACAATATTTATTTCACTATATTTATTTAAATAATTATATTTATTTATGTTCGCCACTCGTAGACTATTAATTTATATCACTAACTGTTCATTGCACGACTCGTTTCTATAACAGAATATGTCCGGCTGTCCTTCCTGATGGTATTTATACCGTCCGGTGTCCCTCTCGAACATTCGACGCGATAATAACACCGAATAGACAGGAATCTAGCCACCGGAAGTAATTAGACAAGTCTAGACGGGTTTACTACCCCGATACTCACGAAGATTGCGTCATCGCCCAACGCAGCTTCGTTCTGGAAAAATTCTATCAGTGGCGTCGGTCGTTTACTCGTAGAATCAGTGGTAAATGTTACAATATTATTAAATTATTCAAAACTCTTTTTATACTGAACATATTTACACCTAAATGACAATATTGAAATGTTAAATGTGACATTTGTACCGTTCTTCTTCTTAATCGTGTAATAAATGAATAGACAGTTGCTTGGGTTACACGTCTTCGTGATTTGTAATCCATTCATTTAACTAGCATTGGCTACATATCCATTCTGCAGATTATGAAGAAATGATAATTTTTTCAAGTGGGATTAGAAGAAAATATTTTTTATCACGAAAATTAATTTGAATGCTATTTGGGCAAAATATTCTAACGAAATATATTATTTAAATAAAAGGAATATTTCTAAATAGAAATTTTACCAATATTTCCAAAATAACACTAAATTTAAGATAAAAATGAGAAAATATATTATTTCGTAGCAAAACAAATACAAAACAATAACAATTTACATCATTGAAAAGAGAAAAAAATAGGGTTTTTTTTTCTAGAAAACTCAGATATGGGTTTCAAATATGGGAAGCCATGCTCGACTAAGATCTAAACCGTCATTATGCCAGATTAAATATGTTGTAATTTGTCACCATGGTTACCTGTTACTAATGTTTTTGTTATTATTTATTTATATATTTGTTGAATTGTTGCTTATTCCCTGAAGAAGGCAATAGTTATGCTGCTGGAACGTCGGTTTTTATAATAAGCCATTGAGATTTTCAAAACCAAGAATAATAATTTTAATCATTGTGAAGGTATTGTCTTTGGTCAAAAAATTCAATGATGAGTTTTTAGTGAATAAGCACGTTTTATTGTCCATATAAGACGAGGTACCCTCATTTGAAGATTTTAACAGTTTTTCTTGAAAAAAACGCAGTTAAATATAATTTATTGACATTTAACGTTATTATAACTTAAAAAGAATATATTATTATCTATACGATTTGATCGCATATTACACTTCATATTGAATAGATATATAGTTAAAGAATTATAAAGATATTAAATTTCATAAATCAGCCAGCTATGCTAATCATTGAAACTGCTAATATGAGCCCAACCCCAAATGTATTCGTACCCTCTGAAATAAATATATTAACAGCAATAAAAAATATTTTTTTTGGTTACAATAGTTAAGACTATATTCGGGCATTTTTTTATTTTATGTATTAATAAAGTGTACTGGATTTAAATACAATATTATGAACTAAATTTCTCATTTAAACAATAATCTACGGGCAAATATATGACAAAAGACAAGTCCAAAAAAAATTCGTTCCAACAGTAAATAATACAATATTTATGTTAGTATTATCTATAAAACTGAGGGTAAAGGTAACTGACAATATACTCAATTAATTGCCATCTTAAATTTTATTACTTTAATAAAAATTATTTGCGAATTATAAAAGACGAAAACATGTTTCACATGCAGACAATGGTTTATTTGCAAATAAATTATTATTAAACCTAAGAAATTTTATTATAAATAAGGTATTCAATTAATACACCATATCAAAATTTCTTGAATTGGAGTAATAATCATAGCATCCAGAAGTTTATTTATTCTTGTTTTTAATATAATTGTAATTGGTACTTTAATATGCAAATAATTTTACAAAAAAAATAAATTTAATATAGTAATTAATTGAATATATTCCTTTACCTATATTTTTATAAATAATACTAACATAAATATTGTATTATTTACTGTTGGAACTAAAAAAATTCTCACGTGTTTGTTGTCATATATTTGCCCGTAGATTATTGTTAAAATGATAAATTTAGACAATAACATTATATTTAAATCCAGTACACTTTATTAATACACAAAATAAAAAAATCCCAAATATAGTCTTAACTATGGTAATCTAAAAATTTATTTCTTCTTGCTGTTAATATATTTTTTTCAGAGGGTACGAATACATTTGGGGTTGGGCTCGTATATTCAGATAATTCAAATTGACAGATGTCGATATCAATAGGTGCGTTCAATGAAGTAAGCAAAGCAAACATATGCTAGATAAACAAACGAGACTTGTTGCTTAGTACACTGAACGATTTGCTATCTGTATGACAAACTGTCATCGAGAAAGTTATACAGTTGTCAAATATAACATGTGTATCTCTCATACCCCTTTTATTGGTCTGGAAAGTTATACAACATGAATTAGGTACAGTTGTGTGCAGATAGTGGAATTAATTTTAAAGATTTTTTAGATCTAAGAAAGTAATCATATTTAATAATGTTATGAACATTCATCACACAATTTTGAAAGCTTTTTTGACATGTAATTGACATAAATACACCATAAAATGAGATAGAAACAGTAAAAGTCAACTTCATGTATGTATAATTTTGCATTTCCCGCCATTATATTTCATAAGTTAGCAAAACAAGCGAGAAATTTGGCGCTTGGATTGCTTGCGAACAAATCAAGTAAATGCTAGGCTAGCAAAGTCGTTTAACAAATTTTACTTCCGGTTGCTAATTAAACGCACCTAATGAAAAGTAAATGAATGTGGCAAAGATGAGGAAGTTGAGAAAGATGTTCGGAAAGACACGGAAAGATACGGTAAGGAATGAAAGAATAAGGGAAATAACTCTAGTGTTAGAAGTTTCTAGAAAGATACAAGAGGGATGATTACATTGGTTTGAAGTAGAAGGTTGAAGAATTAGAGGAAGACCACAGATAAGTTGGAAGGACTGTATTGCGGAAGACTTGAGAGAAAAGGAACTGAATGAGAACGACACGCAAAACAGAAATGAGTGGAAGAAGAAAATAAAAATAGCCTCCTAAAGAATGGGAAAAGCTAAAGAAGAAGAAGAAGAACATGTGAGTGTTAAGTGCAATTTGCATAGTTTGTTTATGAAATTTAGAATCTTTTGCAAGAAAATATATGTATGGAATTTATACATAATACACAGGATTGACGGAAGGTATTGTATTGGCCACATCAGATTTTTTTTTTTGTATACTTTTGTTAAACAGTATTCTATATATGTAATGTAAAATCATTATACATAAGTTGATACGGCACACCCAGCAATGGGTAATTGTTGTAAATATGTAATTGGATCAAGTTTGTTTAAAGTAATTCAAATCATAGTTTGCTTTAAAACAGTAAATATAAAAACATGTCATAAATAAATAAATTGTTTGTTATTGTGTACATCTTGTCAGTTCAGTTTTCGTTGTAGCTTTCGTTCTGTGTTCAGTTTAAATAAATAATTTTGTACGTTCTTGTTCTTAATTCTGTGTTGTGTTTCCTGTGTATCTTGTTCTTGTGTGCATCTTTCTGGGTGGTTTTCAACATTTTACAACAGGTTATGGGCCCAGCACGCTTCCACTGCGCATAATATAAAGTAAATTATGGCGTCGTTTGGACCAACTACCCGAATTGTAACTCTAACGGGGCCAAACAACTACAGGCTCTGGAAATTTCAAATTCAGAACCATTTACGTGTAAGGGGCGCTATAAAGATTGTCACTGGAGAAGAAGAAAAGCCAGTTGTAAATGGAACTGGAAATGGAACGCTAGAGGAAGTAAAAAGATGGGAAGAGGCAGACGCGTACGCAATGTCAATCATCGGCGATACAGTGGACACAGATATTGCGATTGATTTGATAGACTGCGTCAATTCGGCTGATATGTGGGCCAAAATTGCTAGTAAGTGTGATGATCATACTGGAGAAACCATTGGATCATTAATCGACGCTGTTCAGAATTTAACAATGGGTGACATGTCCATGGAAGAATATGTGAAAGATGCTAGAAACAAGATTACGAAGCTCAAAGCTGCAGGTGAGACAATTACTGATAAATATGCTTCAGCACAGGTGTTACGTGGGGTACCAGAGACGTACAAATTCTATAAGGTCACCTGGGATAATAAGAAGGAAGAAGAGAAGACTCTTGAAGCACTGTGGCGGGGTCTTCTGAGAGCCAACGAACGAGAACAGGAGAACGGAAGCGGATCAGTATTTGTTGCTAAAGGCAATAAAGGAAAGCAACAGAAAGATTCAATGAAGAATCAGAAAAAGAAGAAACAAGTTTGTTTCTTGTGTGGTAAGCCTGGGCATATCAGGTCAGAATGTACACAGGTATGTTTTTCGTGTGGAAAAACTGGTCATTTTAAAGCTAATTGTTTTAAGTTGAAGAAAAATCGGAAAGTGACAGATGCGTCAACTTTCTTATGCCAATCAAGAGATTGTACAGGTGAGTGGTCTAAATGGATTGCAGATAGTGGAGCAAGCTTTCACATGGCCAACGATCGAAGCTTGTTCTTCGAGCTTGACGAAAGCAGAGGCGGCGAATCCATCAAATTAGCAGATGACAACAAGATCTTATCAAAGGGAATTGGTAAGGTTAAAGTAGAGGTCTGGCTCAGTGGGAGTTGGAAGGAGGTCATCATGGAGGAAGTACGATGGGTGCCCAGTTTAAAAGGTAACTTATTTGCATTTAATGCTGCAGCAAGACACGGACATGAAGTGATCACAACCAAAGACAAAATTAAGGTAATGTACAATGGTCAGATCAGTGCACAAGGTATGTGGGACGGAAGTTTATACAGAATGAAATTTCGGTCAAAGAGACCATATAATGCCTGTACAACAGAGGTAACATCACTGCGACTTCTTCATGAAAAGATGGGTCATGCGAGTGCATCAACGCTGCGAAGAATGGTCAAGAACGAGTCTATGACAGGTATTGAGCTTGATAACGTTGAAGAATTCGATTGTGAAGCCTGTGAGTACGGGAAACAAACAAGAAGATCTTTCCCATCGACTGTACCCAGAAATGTAGAGGTAGGTGACATTGTTCATACAGATTTAAGTGGTCCTCATGAACCAACTTACAATGGAGCAAGATGGTTTATGGTGCTGAAGGATGATGCAAGTGAGTACAGAATTGTTCATATTTTAAGAAACAAAGAAGAAGCTGTCAACAGAGTACTTGAATACTGCGCGTACATTCGAACACAGTTCAGAAAGAACGTCAAAGTTGTCAAGTGTGACAACGGTACAGAATATGTCAATCAGAAATTAAAGAATGCTTTGGCCAAGGATGGAATTGTATTAGAATTGACAGCGCCATATAATCCTGAGCAGAATGGTAAAGCAGAACGAGAAATCCGTACTTTGACAGAAACTGCCAGATCAATGTTATATGGAAAAGAATTGCCGAAGATTCTCTGGGGCGAAGCCGTGAAGACAGCAGCGTATTTGAGGAACATGATCTGTACGTCGAAAGGTGGTAATAAGACACCGTTTGAGTTCTGGTTCAACAAGAAGCCCGACTTGTCGAAGTTAGAAGTGTTTGGTACAGTTTGTTACGTCAATATACCAAAAAACAAGCGTAAGAAATGGGATAAGAAGGCCGAGAAGAGATTATTCGTCGGTTATCAAGGTAGTAACAACTTTCTTGCTTATAATCCAACAAAACGAAGAGTAGAAGTTGCTGCAACAGTGACATTTAGTCACGAAGAAGGAAATTTCAAATTTTCGAAGACAACATCAGTTATTGAAGTAAATAACAATGAAAATGAGGTACCAGGTAAAATTATCCAGACAGGCGAGTCAGAGAAAAGTTCTGGTGAAAGAGCGAAACCAAAACAAGTTACACGTGAAGAACCGGTGAATCTGCGAAAGCGAAATTTGCTGAAGAAACCAGACAGGTATGTTCCACAGCCGCATGCATATGTTTCTGTTGTAGAACCAATGACTTACGCCGAAGCAAAGAATGGGCCCCATGCCGAGCAGTGGGAGAAGGCCATAAATGAAGAAATTAAAGCCCATGAAAAGAACTCGACATGGAAGATAGAAGGAAAACCAACGGACCGAAGACCCATTGATTGCAAATGGGTATTCAAAGTGAAGCAGACGCCAGGTGAAGAAAATCGGTACAAAGCAAGACTGGTGGCCAGAGGTTTTACGCAACGAGCTGGAATCGACTATGAAGAAACCTACGCTCCAGTTGTGCGCTACGAAAGCGTACGAGCATTGTTGGCGAAAGCAGCTGCCGAAAATCTGGAAATAATGCAGTTCGACGTAAAAACAGCATTTCTTCATGGGGAGTTAAAAGAAGATATTTGGATAGAATTACCAGAAGGTCCGTGGCCGAAAGAAAAAAGAATTGTAAAGTTAGTCAAAAGTTTGTATGGACTGAAGCAATCACCGAAGTGTTGGAATGACAAATTTGATGAGTTCCTTCGGAGATATGAGCTTGAGAGATCCCCAACGGATAATTGCATCTACGTAGGCAACAAAGAAGGTGAGAGACTTTATTTAGCATTGTACGTAGATGACGGTCTTGTACTAAGTACCTCAGAAAAGGTATTAGAAAATTTTATGAATGAGCTGAAGATTAATTTTGAAGTGAAAATAAACGAGCCAAGATATTATGTTGGTTTCGAAATTGAAAGAGATAGGGACAAGGGAACGGTGAAGATTTATCAGGCAAACTATATTGAAAAATTGGAAGAAAAATTTGGACTGATAAATGCCAAACCTGCAAATGTACCGCTAAATCCGACAATTAAATACTCCAGCAGCATGTGTCCAGAAGATAAAGAAGAAAAAGCAAAAATGGCGGCGAAGCCCTACAATGAGCTACTGGGCTCATTACAGTTTTTAGCAAACGTGACACGTCCAGACGTCGCCTATGCAGTTAACCTATTGAGCCGATTTAAAGCAAATCCAGGAAATCAGCATTGGGAAGCAGCTAAATATATCGTTCGCTATTTAAAAGGGACATTCAAAGAAGGTATTATTTACAGCAAGCAAAAGACTTCTATTTTGCAGGTTTATTCTGATGCTGATTGGGCCGGCGATCAGGATGATCGCAAATCGACGAGCGGGTACATCATGTTAATGTGTAATGGCCCTATTTCTTGGGCATCAAGGAAGCAAGAATGCAACGCACTTTCAACCCTCGAAAGTGAATATATTGCTGCAGCTTCGGCGGTACAAGAGGTAAAGTGGTTACGGCGGTTATTATCGTCGATAAATGGCCAAGAATGCGAAGTCGAATTGTTCGTCGACAACCAGGGGGCAATTCAGTTCATCAATTCGACAGAGAATCACCGCCGAACCAAGCACATCGATAATAAATGGAACTTCATTAAAGATGAAGTTCAAAATGGTTGCATCAAATTGAACTATGTTCCATCGCGAGAACAGTTAGCAGATTTTTTAACCAAGAGTTTGCAAAGAGAAAGATTTAATGTTTTAAAGCAACGATTAAACTTAATCTCGATCTAATTAAGTGGGAGTGTTGTAAATATGTAATTGGATCAAGTTTGTTTAAAGTAATTCAAATCATAGTTTGCTTTAAAACAGTAAATATAAAAACATGTCATAAATAAATAAATTGTTTGTTATTGTGTACATCTTGTCAGTTCAGTTTTCGTTGTAGCTTTCGTTCTGTGTTCAGTTTAAATAAATAATTTTGTACGTTCTTGTTCTTAATTCTGTGTTGTGTTTCCTGTGTATCTTGTTCTTGTGTGCATCTTTCTGGGTGGTTTTCAACATTTTACAACAGTAATATACCGTGATGAAATATATTTTTTTTTTGATACGGTTACTGAATTATATACGAGAAGTAATAATAAATTTCCAATAAGAGGTGTTATTTTGATATTCAAAGAAAAAAGCCATTTTTTAATATAAATGATCGGATGTTTATTTCATTATAAAGAGGAAGGTATGCCGTTAATAGTGGAAAATAACATCAGGCAAATGACCACCACGACCACGCTGACAGGACAATATCCTTTTCATGAAATTTTCCATAACCAAATCGCAAAGTGGCTGTCCTATGTCCTCGATAGCCTCACGAATTCCATCTTTGAGGTCTTGAGTCGACGCTAGGCAGTTGGCGTAGACCTTCTCTTTCACGTGGCCCCAAAGAAAGAAGTCGCAAGGTGTTAAATCACAAGATCTCGGTGGCCAATTGTGATCACCTCTTCGAGAGATAACACGGTCCGGAAACTTTTCCCGTAAAAGATCAATGGTTTCGTTGCTTGTGTGGCACGTAGCGCCGTCTTGTTGAAAGTAAACGTTGTCCAGATCAATACCATCCAATTCCGGCCATAAAAAATCGTTAATCATCTCTCGATAGCGCAATCCATTCACCGTAACTGTTGCTCCAGCCTCATTTTCGAAAAAGCAAGGTCCAATGACTCCGCCGGACCATAAACCGCACCAAACAGTCACACGTTGAGGATAGAGAGGCTTTTCAACAATAACTCTTGGGTTTTCTGAGCCCCAGATGCGACAATTTTGTTTGTTGACGAAGCCACCGAGGTGGAAATGGGCCTCATCACTCAAGATGATTTTTCGATGGAATTCCGGATCATTTTCATGCATTTCAACGACCCAATCAGCAAAGACACGACGTTGTTGATGATCGGCCGGCTTGAGTTCTTGTGTTAACTGGACTTTATAAGCCTTAAGACCCAAATCTTTATGCAAAATACGGTGTAATGACGTTTGTGGAATGCCTAATTCCAAAGAACGACGAGGAATGGACAAACCTGGGTTTTCTTCAACACTTTCGGCTACAGCAGCAATATTCTCGGCTGTTCTTGAGCGACGTGCACGTGTTTTATTCTTCACATCACTAACTTGTCCCAACAGCTCGAATTTTTCCACCAATTTCTGTATTGCGGTCCGACAAGGTGCTTCACGACGACCCAAAAATTGTCGAGTTTTACGAACCGTCTCTGCCAAATTTTCACCATTTTTATAGTGAATTTTAATAATTTCAATGCGTTGTTGAAGCGTGTATCGTTCCATTTTTATTAATGGCGTAGTTTCTACTTGTCAAATGTCAAAAAATGACAGCTTCAAAAGCGACATCTACCGAAATAGCGGGCTATTCAAAATAACATCTCTTATTGGAAAACCCTTTAGTTCTAGCGTTATGTAAGTGCAAATCGGACAAAAATATATTAATAAAGTATGTACTTAGTAAATAATTTATATAGCAATTAATTAGGTCAGGGTTTAAATATCATCAGCTGCTATGTTTGTGATGCAATATGGCGAACAACAGTATTAACTCAATATCCGGACTTCAAACGAAATATAATGGGGTTAGCGTTGCTTTAGTCCTTAGAAATCACGGCCAATTAGTGTCTGCAATCTCATTATTTTTAATAAACTTCCATTATATTTCATAATTTTTATTCATACCTTTCATCAGAAGTTTTAGTTGGAGTTTTAGTTTATTCCTGGGAGAAATATTTTTTATAATTCATTTAACGATAACTAAAATAAAATAAGAAATACTGAGAAATTTATGTAATAAAAATTATACATACATTTTTACTAGCGACCCACTATGACGTCGTTTAAAAACAATATTGAATTTGCCGCTAAAAGTTTTGTTTCATTTAACAAAAAGAAGTTTTAAATCATAGAAATAGGCCTTAATGATAATTAAATTTTAATTAACGAAGAAAGATTTTGTGAAAAATTCATTTACTTTGATCCGAGGTCCTAGGAACCTATCTGTAACTAACATACCAACTGAGAAACATTGAAGTCATTGAATCCTTCATAAGTTTTTTTACAATTCGTGGACGAGTACTTGTACACTCTCCAAATCGAAATAGATGAATACTCAGCTCAGCGCGACAATACGCCACATATTATTATCAATTTCGACAACAATGTATAGATTCATCATCTCCAATGGGACCTAGATCTTGTAGGTCAGTTGGTATATTTTGTGATTTTATGTACAAATTTACTATTGTACATCGTCAAATTATCTTACATGTACAATAATTATCATATGGTTGGGAACACTGCATATGCATGAAATCGTCGTATAATGAATTTATCCAAAAAAACAAAAACTTGATCTTTCCTTTTAAATCGCATATCGAGATTTTGGTAAATGACCATGTTTTAAGGTTTCTACAATCCAATTTTAACATTTTCACGATGATGTGTGTGGGTGTGTTTGTATGTGTGTATAGATCTTCTGGACACTAACTCAAATACTATCATTCGGAACATTTTGAAACCATGTATTTCTACCTAATTCTAATAGAAGCCATTAGATTTTGGTGTTAATCGAATAACCGAAAATGGCACTTTACTTGAATCTCAAAATAGTTTTTCTTCAAAAAATACCTTTAAATGTTAATTTTTCGCAATATGTTTTTATAAAAATTAAAGATTATTAAATTTTCTACAGGTTTGCATAAATAGTTTTTCTATATATTTTATGGATAAATTTATAAAATAATATAAAAATTATATCCCGGAGATTATGCATTACACACAATTCCATGGTTACACAGTTCAGCTCAAATATATGTAATTGACAGATAAATGTCACTGTCAAAAAATAATCATTTTAAATTAATAATAGCAACGTTTTAAAAAGAAAATTCTAAATAGAACAATAGCTATATGGAACGGAACTAAATATACATAATTTTAGCATTAGTAATATATGGAGGTATGTATTTAAATAAAAAAATAATTAATATATCATCACGGCATATTACCTATTGCTGGGTGTGCTAATCTGCTTTGTACACAGGTTTCGGTAATGATGATGACATACCGTTTACCAAGTGTCACTCACGGTCAATTTTATGCCATTTAAAATTCGAAATATTTGGCGTTGATCGGGATCGAATCCGGATTCCCAGTTTTGCAACCAGGCACTCAGGCACGCGGACACAAGACCCCATAAGTAAATAATAATAAAAATTAAATGGCGGGAGATATTGTGTTGGTCAGATCAGATTTATTGTTTTATTTTGTATCTCACGAAACTTTTTGTTTTCTTAAAAAAAATTATTCCTGTTTAATAATTTAATAGTATAAGTGTTAAGAACGTAATAAACATAGTTTATTTTCAAAGTTTTATAACCTTACTTTTCTTTTAAAATATAATAATATATACAATTAATACCTTAGTGCCGATTTCTAAACTTTTAATAACGATTTTTGTGTACTTTAGTGACAATTTCAAATAAATAAAATTTATGCTTTCAAATATTTTATTAATATTCAACAAACTTGAAAATAGTCTTGAGTTAAATTTTTATATTTTTGTATTAGAAAGCATTTTTTCCAATTGTACACAAATCTGACATGTCTTACTAGGGGCTATGACAGCGCCGTCAACGGATTCTGGAGTTTCAATAAATGAAAATTAAATAGGGACTGTTAGGTATGTTGTACGTACATTAAATACTTGAACTGTATAGACAATTTATTTTGATACGGATTAAGTGATTACTTTAAAAAATGGGTCTGAAGTTTAACGGTGTTTCCTTTTTTTACCTCCCGCTACCCTTGGTAAGGGGTGTGTGTGTGTGTGTGTGTGTATATGTGGAGTGTGTGTGTGTGTGTGTGTGTGTGTGTGTGTGGATCCTCTTTACGCTGTAATTCAAATACTATCGCTCAGAAACTTTTGAAACCATGTATCTCTACCTTATTCTAATATGGAAAGAAGCCATTAGATTTTGGTGTCAATCGGATAACCGGAAATGGCAGTTTACTTGAAGCTCAATATAGTTTTTCTTCAAAAAATACCTTTAAATGTTATTTTTTCGCAATTAGTTATTATGAAAATTAAAGATTATTCCATTTTCTACAGGTTTGCATTAATACTTATTATATCTGGGAAATTATGCTCTAAACACAACTCCATGGTTACACGTTTCAGCTCAAATGTTTGTAACTGACAGATAAATGTCACTGTCGAAAAAATAATGATTTCAAATTAATGATAGTAACGTTTTAAAAAGATCATTCTAAATAGAACAATAGTTACCTATATGGAAAAGAACTTAATATACATAATTACTAGCATTACTAAATGTGAAGGTATGTATTTAAATAATATATATATATGTATATATATATATATATATATATATATATATATATATATATATATATATATATATATATATATATTATCACAGCATATTACCCATTGCTGAGTGTGCTACTCTGCTTTGTACACAGATCGGTAATGATAGTGACATATTTATATCGTGCGGGCGTTTACCAAGCGTCGCCTCATTGCTGGCGTGGAGAGTGCAACACAGGGGACAATTTGGTGCCATTTAAATTTCGAAATATTTTGCGTTGATCGGGATCGAATCGTGTTCCCCAGATTCGTAACCATAGACATCAGGCACGCGACAACGAGACCCCATAGGTATGTATTTAAATTAATAAAAAATAAATGGCGGGAGGTATTGTGTTGGTCACATCAAATTTTTATTGCAAACTCATAACATAAAACAACCGATTTTGGGCTCTCTATTAAAAACATAATGTATATGCTTTCGTAAACTTCTTGTAGAACTTTCATATTTAATAATTGTTCCATACATTGTTTACGTTTATCCTTCCCAACGATTTGACTTGAAAATTACTACAGTTGTTTTCTGTTTTCTTCTGCTTAACAGATTTCATTTCCAATAGAATTTGCACGTGAGTGAAGTAGACCGGGTAAATGGAAACTCATATCAATAAATGAACTGAATGCATATGTAATGCGTAAAATAATAATCAACTGAACAGAATAGCGTCTGCGAACAAAACCCGCAGTCCACGTGACTTTCTTGCACGTTGTTGTTCTGCACGCTACAAATATCGTACTTTTTACATCTCACATAAATATTATATTTTAAAAGAAAAGTAAAGTTTTAAAACTTTGTAAATAGACGATGTTTATTGCGTTCTTAACAACTTATACTATTAAAGTATTAAAAAGGAAGTGGAAATTTTATGAAAAAAAAAGAGTGAAATACAAAATAAAACAAAAAAGGAAAGATCAAGTTTTTGTTTTTACCTCTCGCTAAGAGAGGTATTGCATTCTTGCTAAAAATCACATATCCATATTTTATTGAATAAGCACGTTTTAAGGTCCCTACAATCCGATTTTCACATTTTTACGATGATGTCTGTGTGTGTGTGTGTGTGTGTGTGTGTGTGTGTGTGGATGTATGTGTGTGTGTATGTATGTAGGATGTTGGAAGGACGATTACTCAAAAACTATAAGACTTAAAAATTGTTTAATTACGTATTTTCCAATCGGACAATCATGGGAAGATCTGAAAAGGTTTTGGTAACAATTGGACAACCGGAAGTAGAAGATTCTTGAAAAAAAATTATCAAATATTTTTTTATATTAAATACGCGGGTCATGCTAGAATTTTGAGAATTTTATTTTAAATATGTTCAAAATAATTCTAAAAACATAAAAAAAATCATCACGGCATGTTACCCATTATTGGGCTTGCCAATCTACTTTGTATACAGATTTCTGTAATGATGATTTATTTATTTATTTATTTAAATGTACAAAGAGTACCAACAGTTGTCAAGGACTAATAATAGGTACACACAAATTTACAATAAAATAAAATTTTAACAAAGTACTGAATTACAAAACTCCATATAAGAAAACACAATAAGAGTCATAAAAATTAACTTTGTTTTAAATTACAAATAATACAGGTTTTACATTTACTAAGAGAAAGAGTGAAAAAATCAATGTGAAAAAAAGTTGAATTATAATTTGACATCGTTATGTCTGTTAACCGGAGAAATTTGATAGTTATTTGTAAGAGTACGAAGTAATAGAAATAATTTGTTGGGTTTAGAACATTAATAACTGACGTAAAAAATAAAGTATGGCAAGATTAGATCTGTGAATAACATATTATGAAACATCATGTCTAGCAAAATTCTTCGATTTTCAAGAGACAAAGTATTGAAATAGTTCAGTCTGTTATGGTAATGAGAAATTTCAATATTATACTTATTACATACGATTCTAAGGATTTTTTTTTGAACATTTTCTATCATCATAATATTACAATCATACGTAGGGTTCCAAACAGTTGATACATACTCTAATTTTGATCTAATTAGTGAGTTAAATAGACAAACAATGCCATCAGGAGTATTAAAAAATTTACATGTTCGCAATATAAAGCCCATGATACTATATGCTTGTTTTACAATGGATTCTACATGTTCATTGACGAGTAAGTTTTTATCAAGTGTTACTCCTAAATCTTTAATACTTGATTTGTTAGTTAAAGATGTGTTGTTGACATTATAGTTGTGTATAATGATATTCTTATTTCTACAAAAGTTAACAATGAAACATTTTGAAACATTCAGGGACACGAGATTGTTAGTACAGTATTGTTTAAATTATTTTAATCGCATTGTAAATTTAACGAAATTTGGTTATTTTCAATAATCTGGAAGAACTTTAAATCATCAGCGTATAGGAAACGGGAGTTTTTGAAACAGATGGAAATGTCATTTATGAATAAATTAAATAATAATAAACCCTAATGATGACATTTGTATCGTGTGGGCGTTTACCAGGCGTCATCTTACGGGCACTCATTGATGGCGTGGAAGGTGTACGACAGGGGTCAATTTTGTGCCATGTAAAATTTGAGATATTTGGTTTCAGTTGAAATCTAACCCGGTTCTCCAGATTCGCGACCAGTCACTCTTCAATAATAATTCTTTCACCATTATTCCCTTACCCATTTTTTTAAAAACTTTCAACCAATCTTCTTTTGGTACGCTTAAATCAAAGCTGTCGAACTACTTATTGGACTTAAAAACTGTTAACTTTATTTCAAGTGGAAACTGTCAAATGATAAATCATGATTCGAAAATTATATAAAATACTTTAAAAAACTAATTTTAACTTTTTAAACTTTCGCAACGTAATTTCAAATAACAGATTAATAACTGTTAAAAGTGTAAATTTCATTTTCCACGGCCTGCCTGATTATTTTATTCTCAACAAATTTATGCTCCGTTTGCTGAATCGAGAGATTGTGGAACTACAGAGTTTTTCAATAAAACACGCCACGACAAAATTTTCAATCACATTTGTGCATAATTGTGGCTCAATCTCACGAATTACGCGCTCGATGTTGGCTTTGAGCTCTGCGATTGATGTTGCAATATCCTTGTAAACCTCATCTTTCACGTAGCCCCACAAGAAATAATCTAACGGTGTTAGATCGCAAGATCTTTGTGGCCAAATGACAATACTTCTACGTCCATCAAATTTGGTTTTCAATAAATCGATTGTTTCTTGAACTGTATGGCAAGGTGCCCCACCCTGTTGAAATCACAAGTCGTCACATCCATATCATCCAAAATATTACATAAAAAATTGGTTATCATGTCTCTTTAGCGCACTCAATTGACGTAACGGCAGTACCAGCCTCATTTTCGAAAAAATACGGTCCAATGACACCGCATGCCCGAAAAAGCACACTAAACAGTGACACGAGATGCATGTAATAGTTGTTCAACAACTGCCCTTGGATTTTCAAAAACCCAGATGCGACAATTGTGTTTGTTAACGTAGCCATTGAAATGAAAATGAGCTTCGTCAGAAAATATGATTTTGTCTGAAAATCCAGCACCTTGTTCAATGATGAAATTAACAAATTGTTGACGTTGATCATGATCTGGTGGCTTCAATTCTTGTACCAAATGGGCTTTATAAGGCTTTAGAGCCAAATACTTAAACAATATTCGCCATACATGGAATCGAATAATCGGAAATAGCACTTTACTGGAAGCTCAAAATAGTTTTTCTTCGAAAAATACTTTTAAATGTTATTTTTTCGAGGTTTGTTATTATAAAAATAAAAGTTTTTTAAATTTTCTACAGGTTTGCCTTAATAATTTTTGTATATATACGCTTTAAACACAACTCCATGGTTACACAGTTCAGATCTCAAATGTATGTAACTGACAGATATATGTATGTCACTGTCAACAAACTAATCATTTCAAATAATAATAGTTACGTTTTAAAAAGAAAATAGTAAATGGAACAATAATTATATGGAAAGGAACTTAATACAATTTCCAGAATAAGTAATTATGTAGGAACATAGGTAAGATAATAAAAATATATATCATCACGGCATATTACCCATTGCTGAGTGAACTAATCTGCTTTGTACACAGATGTCGGTAATAATGATGACATATTTGGCGTCGGTGGGGATAGAACCCGGTTCCCCAGATACGCGTGAAATGACGCCTGGTAAGCGACTGCACGGTACAAATATGTTATCATCATTACCGAAATCTGTATATAGAGCAGATTGGCACACCCAGCAATGGGTAATATGCCATGATGATATATTTATTTATTTATACTTTATTGTTATTAAATAAATTTACCTTATTACAAATTATAATTTATATGAAATTGTCATTTATTTATTTTACAAATGTATTTTAATTTCTAAAACTGAAACACATTGCATATTTATTGAAAAATGTCATTTTTTTTGTAGTATGTATTTATTTGTCAAACATTTTCATTTCATATGTAGAGGAAAACATTACCGTCGATTATTTTTTGCCACCTAGTCATGAGTCTATGCAAAATTTAGTTTTCACATGACGTGAAAATAAATAGCGTGAACGTTGAAGCTCATTTGGGCTGGGTTTAACCCTATTTATTCAGAAATAGCGTTCGTCGAAAACTACTTTATATTTGACGATAAAGCACACATAACCTAACTTTTAGACAGAGACAGCTGCATCGTTTTAGTTATAGAGATAAAATAACGTGTACGGTATGTGTAAACATATTTTGATGTACAGAATAACGTTCACTTATTCCATAGATAAGTCCCAGTAAGAATGCACAATTTAAATTGCACGCTATGTTCGTTCTCTTCGGTTGACAACGCCTGCAATTTCTCAGTTGTCATCTAGAGACATTGCGGTTAGTGAAAATGAATCGTCGAACATCGCGTTATCATCGGAGTGATTGGGCCTTACTTCTTCGCCTTCTTCGAGAATGCGGCAGGTAAGCAAATACGCGCAACTTGTCGCAGATTTTCTACAACTTTGTCTATTTGATGCAACTTTTTGCGTATGATAAAGAGACTAGTTTCATGCAACTAGTTTACGAACATGTTTGAAAATTTCGTAGACAAGTTGCATATATGTGTGAACAAATGATGTACGCATGCGTCATAAAACTTAAAAGTCCCTAAACACACGTGTTTATGTTTTAATGTGAAGTTTAAAAAATGTGTACCACAGACAATCATTTGGATACATATTTGGAAACGTTGATAAATATAATTAGAGATGTATCAGAGTTATGGGATATGAGACGTGTAGAAAAACGTTACCAACATTAAATATGTAAATAACCTAAAATATATGTAACTCTGCGCACGTGTGATAATAAGAGTTGAGTATTTTGAAAAATTGCGTCAAATCAGTTGCAGATATCTGCGTACGTGTGATACCCCCTTTAGAAACATTTTAATTTTTGAATTGGTTACCATGGCATTATTTGGGCTGTGAGATTTATTACAACAGATTCTTTTATATATTATATTCTTTTATCTCTAAATTTATAAAATATATAATGAAATATTTAAATGTATCAGAGAATTTAATCTTCTGCTACTTCCGGTTGTCCAATTGCTACCAATTTAACTCTTCCCATTAATGTCTGATTGAGAAATACGAACCTAAACAGAAATAAAGTCTTATAGTTTTTGAGAAATCGTCCTTTTAACATCCACATACACACATCTATACACACACATTGTAAAAATGTTAAAATCGGATTGTCCGTAAAAAGTGCTTATTTATTAAAATTTGGATATGCGATTTTTAGCATGAATCCAATACCTCTCATACCGAGAGGTAAAAAGGAACGAACAGCATCTAGTGACTTTACAGTTAACAGCAAATTATACCGACGCCATTTGCGACAATTGCAGGGTAGCAGAACGAATAAACCTAATATGTATATCACTTTAAATTACCTAATAATTTAAACGGTATACTGTTGTGCACATTTTCAAAATCAATCGTATATCTTACTCTTCACCTTCTAATTGGAGCTTTTCCTATTGAGGAATTTAAACGCAAACCAGATGTCCCAACCTTTCATCTTACCATTTTTTTCGTATGTATGATAGGCATTCTGATATACTTTATATGCGAGAGAATTTCTCTTTTTGTGTATTTACCTACCTATCCCCGTCCTTGTTCACCAGCGCCGCGGTCCGGAGTTCGGAGTGCGTGGGCGTCCGACTCCAGAGTCGCAGTCGCTCCGGAGATCCGGACAGTGATGGTCGCGCAGTCTATTGGACAGTGTCGTGTGGGTGATATGTAAAGTATCCTAGAAACAAAATCATACAAGGCAGAGAACATGGAACACAGTAAGGACATTTTTTTTATTATTGTATTATTATTGTTTAATATTTTGTATATTAAGTTAGAAAAAAAAAAGATCCATTCTGAAACTTTTTATACAGTTGTTTTTATTGCTATAAACAGGAAGTTTAAAAGAGTCGCTAATTTATCAACCCCACCAATTTCATTTTATTTTATATAAGTATCATATATAATGTTCTTTACAAAGAGATTTGTTTATAATTGAAATAAAACTTATTTGATTATTATATATTGGATGCGAGATTTATTACAACAGATTATGTTAAATATCTATATTTTTTTTAATTACACGATATAACAAAGAATGTATATGTAACAATGTTAAGTAACAAAACATATAAAAAAATTAATGTTCTTTGAAATATAATAACTATCCAGGGTGTAAATTTTAAAACGGGTCATAGGCCTAAAACATATACAAACAGTTTTTTAACTGCCAAAAGTTTCTATATTATTTTATAGAAAAAAAATATTAATGTGTTTCATATCAAACATTTTACATTTCTGTTTGATATAAAGCCATAAAATAAATTTAAAAATTTACGAAATTAAAAATAAAATCCCGTCAGCCATGTAACTGACAGAAAAAAAATATTGTTTCATTTATTTTGCGTTATTTGTATTAGTTCATAAATTAATAACCTTAATCTTTAATTATCCACTATCATGTTAGGAAGACATGGCAATATTTTGTTACTATCAGTTTCATTTTTTCTTAATTTCGCGAATTTTTAAATTTATTTTGTGGCTTTGAAACAAAAATGTAATGTGTTTGCTAAAAATCACATATTCAGATTTTAATCATTAAGCACGTTTTAAGGCCCCTACAATCCCATTTTAATATTTTTACGATGCTGTGTGTGTGTATGTTTGTGTGTATGTATGTGTGTGTGTGTGTGTGTGTGTGTGTGTGTGTGTGTATGTGTGTTTAATTACGTATTCCTCAATCGGACATTGCTGGGAAAAGCTGAAAAGGTTTTGGTAATAATAGGACAACTGGAAGTAGCAGATTCTTAAAAAAATCTTCTAAATATTATTTTTTGAAAATTTTTGTTCTTGTTTATTATTAAAGAAGAGTAAATTCTCTACCTGATACATATAAATATTTTATTATATCTTATATAGATTTAGAGATAAAGAAATATAAGGTATATAATAATCTGTTGTAATAAATCTTACAGCCTAAATAATGTCATGGAAACCAATTGAAAAATTAAAATGTTTGTAAATGACAGATAAATGTCAGTGTGAAAATTCCAGAGACATCACTGAAATTTTTTTCCTGGGAAGTACATACATTATATTATTTCTCATTGTACTAATAGTTGAATATTTAAAATTATGGGTATATTACATATACCCTTCAAAAATACTATCAATCCCGACAATGAATTGGAACATTTCGAAAAATTAGAAGAGGACAAAATTTCTTCATAGGATGAATTTAAAATTAAAAAATCTGATGTGGCCAACACAAAACCTCCCGCCATTTAATTTTTATTAATATAAATACATATACTTATGGGGTCTCATGGCCGCGTGCCTGAGTGTCTGGTGGAGAATCTGGGGAACCGGATTCAATTCCTACTATCAAATATTTCAAATTTTAAATGGCACATAACTAACCCCTGTCATGCACTCCACGCCAAAAATGAGTACCCGTGAGGTGACACATGCTAAGTAAACGCCCGCACGATACAAATATGTCATCATACCGAAATCTGTGTACAATCTGTGTATTAGCACATCCAGCACTGGGTAATATGCTGTGATAATATATTTATTTTCCTATTTAAATACATACTTGCATATTTACTAATACTAGAAATTATGTATGTTAAGTTCCTTTCCATTTAACTATTGTTCTATTCACAACTTTTGTTTTAAAACATTATTATTAATTTGAAATTATGTATATGAAGTTCCTTTCCATGTAACTATTTTTCTATTTACAATTTTCTTTTGAAAATGTTATTGTTATTAATTTGAAATGATTATTTTTTACGATAGTATTTGAGTTAGAGCGTAAAGAGGATCCACACACACACACATTCATACATACACACAGACATCATCGTGAAAATGTTAAAAATGGGTTCTAGGGACCTTAAAACGTGGTCATTTACCAAAATCGCGATATGCGATTTTTAGCACGATCCCTATACCTCCCTTACCACAGGTTGCGGGAGGTAAAAATCTAAATATAAAGAATAGATGTATTTAGAATTTTTGGTGTAGAGTGTAGGTATACAAGAAATGTTAAATACAATAGGGCGCGAGCAGTCATGTGACTTTGTTGGCCTTGACAAGCAGATATGGGGGCTCGTGTCAGTATGATAGCTAGTAATTATGTATATAGATGTCAAATATCATAATTTTTCATTCTAAATTTAGTGATTTTCCAATTCCATGTGGTTTATTTTCCTCGACAAGTAAATTCCACATTCCTGGTGACAAATTAACTACATGAATTTAGAAAATCTTGAAATTTTTAATAAAAAGTTCCGACATTTGACATCTTTGTACATAATTACTAATTGTGATTCTGACACGGATCCCCATTTCTGCTTGACAAGGCCAACAATGTCACATGACTGCTCGCGCCCTATTGTGTTTAAAATATCTTGTATACCTACATTCTACACCAAAAATTCTACTTATACCTATTCTTTATATTTAGATTTTTTAATTTTAAATTCATTCTATGAAGAAATTTTGTCCTACTCTTCTACTGTCTTTGGTCAAAAAATTCAGTGATGAGTTTTTAGTGAATTAGCATGTTTTAGGGTCCGTATAATACATAATTACTAATTGTCATTCTGACACGGGTCCCCATTTCTGGTTGTCAAGACCAACAATGTCACATGCCTGATTATTTATGATATGTACAATTTTTTTTTCTATAAATTAATATAGGAATTTTTGACAGCTAAAAAACTGGTTTCTGTTCTGGCACAAAATTGACTCCTGTGGTGCACTCTCCACGCCAGCAATGATTGCCCATGAGGTGACGTCTGGTAAGCGCCCGCACGATACAAATATTTCATCATTACCGATATCTGTTTACAAAGCAGATTGGCACACCCAGCAATGGGTAATATGCCGTGATGATATATTTATTTATCTAATTATTTGTAAATGCAAATTCTTTGATAAAATTTGCTACAATCCCAAACCATTACAATATTTTCATGTTAGATACTAATCCATAGTGTATTTGAATTTTTTAATCAAATTCCAATTTATGTGCTCGGGAGGTCGATTTTGTATATAATAAAATATTCATGTAGAGTACGGTGTATACGTCTATTTTCATAATAGACTGTATTAATTTTAACGTGAAGTTTCGACGTGTATTGCTCTATCATTACTTTTGTACACGATTCTTTGACACTGAAAAATCCTGGAACGGTTGAAAAATATTCGCTGCTAACATATGGAAACTAACCATTATTATCAAGTGAACTATGTATATTTTACAAAAATCAAATTAACTTGTTTCCTGTCAAAAATATTTTGGATCCCGTTAAACCCATCCCCATTTAATTATGGCTACAAAAAGTCCACAAATTTTGCAAACCTCCGTTGGAAAGGACCCCAAACCCCAACACCATACACTTGAACAAATTGCAAATTTTATGGATTCTCTTTTAAACAATATGAAAACTTAATTCAAAATCATCAAACAAAACAAAAATAATGACAGTTCCTCTTTCAAATCAGGTAGATCATTAATCATTTCAGATATATCTTAGTTAATTTTTTTGTGTATTTAGGTTTTCAAAATTTACCAACAGTGACATATTCAAACAAACTTCATCCAAATGTTTTTTTTAACAAAACCAGTCAAAGCCATAATTAAAAACGAAATGGATAGGCCATCACCACAGTTATCCAAAAATCGTTCAAAACTATCTTCAGTGAAACAGAGAGCTACGCCTTCGAATATAAATACCAATGTGAAAAGCAATACCAGTAAGACACCAAATTTTGTAAAGCAAAGTAATTATAAACCTTCCAGTAGAAATAACAGGCCAAATAATAAACCAAGTAAAGTAACTACAAGCAATTCTACAAAAGTTGCTTCCCCAAGAAAAATGAAGGTAGTATACCAAGAGAATGACAAATTCGTTTCCAAAAGTTTATCATCTATGATAAGAAACACCAAAACACCACAAATAATGACAACAGAACATATTGTTCGGAAATCTAGCAAGATAGCAAGATCTGTGTCAAATACTTCTGGATTCAGTGAAGGTGTTTATAGAATTTTGCTAAATAATCTAAGTAACAGTGTAAGACCTAGATCCAATAAATCTAGTTCGTCAGAAACATCAACAAATTTCCAAAATACAAAAAAAGTAATACACGAAGCTTTAATCAAAAAAACACCAGAAACGAATTGTAGAACAAATGGAAACAGACCTATGAGTTCAATTGTACCAAGAAATACTTCAAAACGGAGTCTTTACAATAATACGAGTAATACCAGAGCAGCATCTTGCACAAATAATATGAAAGAGGACAAACAACCAAAGACCAAAAATTCCAATTCCAATAAGAAAAAAAATATAGTTCCAGCTTTATGTCCACCAGCAATGGATTCCCCATCTTATCCGAAACAATCAGAACAAAAGCAAAATCTCATTGTTGCTAACGTGAGTACTCATCCAAATGTTGGACCTTCTAACGTAAAAATGATAATAGAAAATGTTCCTATGACTGCAGATGGAAAGCCGATAAAATTCTTGAAGAACAATGAAAATAAAAAGCAGCAAGAAGATACGCAGGAAAACTTCAAGACATTTTCCATAAAATCAAAGAAGACAAAGACGCAACAGCGCATGATATCAAAGCTAGCTTGGTTAATAAATTTGGATCTCCAGTTGTGTTAACAACACAGAAACCTGATATAGTTACGGTAATAAAAGCAATTAATAATGTCAACAACAATTCAAACAATATTTGCAATGTTTGTATTAATAATAATAACAATGTAAATGTCATAAAACTAGCCAACAATCTTGTGAATGATAATTGCTGGCCCTGTTCGTGCATATTCGTGTCGAACCGAACATAGTCGAATAGTCGTATACACTGTTCCCACTACGCCATGGCGAATTGTCCCGATGTTTACTGATTCCTCCAGCAACCGGCATTTAATAGGCATTCATGGTAGGTAGGTATGCGCATTCCAATAAATAATATGCTTGAGTGAGTTATACACAAGTATCGGTAATGATGATGATATATTCGTACCGTACGGGCGTTTACCAGGCGTTACCTCACGAGTACTCATTTATGGCGTCTGGAGTATATTATGCCGGGTGTCTACTTGAACAGTAAGGACAGATGCTCAGGAATTTTTTGATGGAAATTAGTTGTTTGGGGTATTATGACAGTTTACACTGTATATAGTGTATACAAGTTTTTATCAAAAAATATTTAGACGATTTTTTTACTGTTACAATTAAAGTATTTCGAGTTATCCAATTATTATCAAACTAATCAACTCTTCCAATTAATACTTTAATCTTATAATATTAAAGACATCGTTCAGATTAAATCCACGTACACATATATTCGTACATACATACATCTAAACATAATATACATACAGATATCGTAAATTGGAGTATTCTTTTTCTTCTATTAGGCATTTTTCCTGTTTATTTTCGCAATTATGGTGTGTCCCAGCTTTCTCTCCATCTTTTCGGTAAGCGTCCTGGCGGTCGTCTTACGGTTTCTGCATATTTTAATTCAACTATTTTCTAGTTCTGTCGACATGGTTGTTCCATTCCATTGTTCTAGTTTTTGTGAATTTTGGATTATAAGGACGTTAAAATATGATTATTCGTTAAAATCTCTATATGCGACTTTTAACCTGATTCGTATACCTCTTTTAGTATTATTATTTTTCAATTTAATACTTTTTTGGATACGAATTATTAATTCGTTTTAAAATTCTTAAGAAAACTTACATTCAAATAAACTTTCTAGACTGTAATATTATAGGCCTAGCTTTTATATAATATATATTTATGTTAAATAGATATAGAAAGTTAAATAAAATAAAGTGCTTGGGCTGTAAAAAAATTAAAAAGTGGAGTTAATATTTTTGATATGTGTTACAGCCGTAGTTATTATGTAAAGAATATGGATTTATTTTAAATATAAAAGAAGCATCAATCAAATGATTTGTATATGTTCTTTTTTATACACATTTAACATCTACCTACACAAACCTAGTGTACTTGATACCTGTTTATACAGGATGAATACTTGAAAACCGAACAAATGACTTTAACATGTACAATTATACTTTCGTAATTTCCTGCTTTCCTAATTATTTTAAGTAAAAAAAGCTTCAAATACAAGTTATAGAGCATAAAAACGTGACAAAAAATAAGCAAAAATTATTGTGCATACTGCTACTACTTGAACAGAAGTTACAAACCTAACTTGACAAATAAATCAGCAATTTGTTAATTTGTACTTCCTTGTACGTAAGTAAAGGAAGTATTGTAATCGCGAAAAATTTCAGTTTTCAGATTTCAGCGGAAATATCCATTTTGATCATCCCTGAATCCATTTTGACTAATTTCGTCGTGACGTCTGTACGTACGTACGTACATATCTCGCATAACTCAAAAACGGTAAGCCGTAGAAAGTTGAAATTTTGTATTTAGGACTGCTATAACATCTAGTTGTGCACCTCCCTTTCTGGTCATTACACAATTTCCAGAAGTGGCACTTTACATGAAGCCTATAATAGATTTAATAAAAAACTGTTTTAAAATAGAATCCAAAACTTTTCAAATTTGGTATACAAGACTTTTATGACAATCGAAATAATATAATAGATTGTGGTTAAAATAGGCTAACCGGAAGTGGTACATTACTTGAAGTTGTTAACAGTTTTTCTTGAATAAAATGATTTTATTTTGATTTTAGAAATAAATGCTTCAAATAAAAGTTTTAGAGAATTAATTTCTGCGTCTAGCACATCAAGTATTATTAAATTAGCCCTTTGTATAAGCGAGATATGTAGATTTAAAAATTATATACTTTTTTGTTTTTGTAATAAAGCTTGCTATGGATTAGGACAAAAAAATAAAAAAAACTGTTCATGTCAAATTACGTTAAATACGTGCAATTTTATGATTCGCACAATAACAAATATTATATTTTTATTGTGAAATGAGTCATATTCATTGTTGTAATCAAATATTTCTTTGTTGTAATCAAAACTCTCTTTAAAAAGAACCGGGTTAGATTATGGTCGCTATATATCTTACTGTTTAGAAGTTAAAATTAATATTTTGTAATTTATTTATTAAAAAAATATGTATAGTTTAATAATCGTACAAGGAAGTCGTGTGGTGTCCACATCAGATTTTTAGTTTCAATTCCATGATTATCGCTATTTTTTGGATGATTTTTAACATTTTCATACCTAATTTCTGCCCTTACAAAGCATGCAAAATGAATTTTTTATTTGATTCATATGCAGAATTTCATGCTCTACAACTTTCATGTTAAGCTTTTTACATAAAATAATTAGGCAAGTAATTTTACTTTCGTAGATTCCTATGTTCGGTTTTCAATTATTTACCCGGTTAGGAAAATATAATGTTAAAATCACGGTATGTGATTTTAGCAAAATGATTGATATATTCTGTTTAATTGAGAAACAGCAATAATAATTACATAGTCTGTGTCTATTTTTAAATAATATTTAAGTAAATTTTATTTATGAATATTATTAAAAAATCAAATTTATTATTGCTCCTTTTGGTGTACTTTTATATTTAAGTTAATTTGTTTTATTTTTATGTATATAAATAAAACAATGTAATTTTACTTTTATTTTTATATTTTAGGTATGTTTACAAACATTTATTTTGTATTCAATTGTATCTAATGTTTTCATATTTATTTAATTTTATTGTTATATATTCATAAATACATTTAAAAAAATCTGTTGTGGCCAGCACAATACCTCTCGCCACTTCCTTTTTTTTGGTTACATAAGTATAGGGCGCGAACAGTAATGTTACATTTTTGGGCTTGACAAGCAGATGTGTGGGCCCGTTTCAGAATGATAATTAGTAATTATGTACATAGATGTCAAATGTTAGAATTTTTCATTAAAAATTTCAAGATTTTCTAAATTTACGTAGTTAATTTATCACCAGGAGTTTAAAATTTACTTGTATGCCTTATATATTTAACATTTAATTCTGCTCCACATGGAATTGGAGAATCACTAAATTTAGAATGAGAAATTATGATATTTGACATCTATATACATAATTACTAGCTATCATTCTGATATCTGCTTGTCAAGGCCAACAAAATCATATGACTGCTTGCTCCCTATTGTATTTAACATTTCTTGTATACCTACACTCTACACCAAAAAATCTACTTACGCATATATCTATTCCATATATATTTAGATTGTTTAATTTTAAATTCATTTTTGATGAAGAAATTTTGTCCTCTTCTAATTTTTCGAAATGTTTCCAATTCTATTAATACATTAAGAAATAATATAATGTATGTATTTCCCAGAAAAAGTCTTCAGTAATGTCTTCGGATTTCTGACACTGACATTTATCTGTCAGTTACAAATAATTTAAATTTGCAACTATTTTTCATGGCATCCTTTCGGTTGTAAAATTAATTACAACATTATTTTATATATTATATTCCTTTTATCTCTAAATCTATAAAATATGTATAAAAATATTTAAATGTATCAGAAAGAGAATTTATTTTTCTTTAATATTATCAAGAAAAAATTTCAAAAAATAATATTTAGAAGATTTTTTTTCAAGAATCTTCTACTTCCGGTTGTCCAATTGTTACCAAAACCTTTTCAGATCTTCCCATGAATGTCCGATTGAGAAATACGTTGTTAAACAAATTTTAAGTCTTATAGTTTTTGAGTAACCGTCCTTCCAACATCCCACACACATACACACATACACACACACACACACACACACACACACATCCACACACACACACACAGACATCATCGTAAAAATGTTAAAATCGGATTGTAGAAACCTTAAAACGTGCTTATTCAATAAAATCTGGATATGCGATTTTTAGCATGAATGCAATACCTCTCTTAGCGAGAGGTAAAAAATCTGATGTGGCCAGCACAATACCTTCCGGCAATCCTGTGTATTATGTATAAATTACATAGGTACATAAATTTTCTTGCAAAGATTCTAAATTTCCAGTAAAATTATTTCATAAACAAACTATGCAAATTGCACTTAACACTGACATCTTCTTCTTCTTTAGCTTTTTCCATTCGTTAGGGGTTACTATTTTTTATTTTCTTCTTCCATTCATTTTTATTTTGCGTGTCGTTCTCATTCAGTTCCTTTTCTTTCAAGTCTTCCGCAATACAGTCCTTCCATCTTATCTTTGATCGCCCTCTGTTTCTTCAACCTTCTATTACTAAGCTATTCATTCTTCCAATATAATTTTCATCTCTCCTCATGACTAGTTCAAAACAATGTAATCGTCTGTCTAGTATCTTTTTAGAAACTTCTAATACTAGAGTTATTTCCATAGTTCTTTCATTCATTACCGTGTTTTTCCGTGTCTTCCCTAACATCTATCACAACATCCTCATCGCTGCCACATTCATTTACTTTTCATTTATACTGACATCTGTCAATTTGAATTATCTGAATATATTAGCAGTTTCCAGGGTTAGCTTAACTGGCTGATTTATGAAATTTAATATCTTTATAATTCTTTAACTCTATATCTATTGAATATGAAGTATAAAATGAGATCAAATCGTGTAGAGAAGAATATAATTTTTACGTTATAATAACGTTAAATGTCAATAAATGATATTTAACTGCGTTTTTTCAAGAAAAACTGTTAAATTCTTCAAATGAGGGTAATTTCGGTTGACCAATTATAACCAAAATCTAATCACCTCTTCTTCTGGATGGAAACTTGAAAAATACGAAAAAATATAATTTTTGGAATCGTGGTATTGAAGTTATACGATCCGAAACTTTCGTCACACACACGCAGACACACCTACACACACACAGACACACATAAACACACAGACACACATACATACATACAGACATCATCGTAAAAATGGTAAAATCGTTTTATATGGACCCTAAAACGTGCTTATTCACTAAAAACTCATGACCAAAGACAATACCTTTTTTACCTAAAGGTGACGAAAGACGAAAGGTAATATAGCATTGTTATTGTTGTACCTAGAAAACTAGGTCAAATGCAAAATGGTATAAATTTTTAAATATGTACGTGGACGATATATTGACTATTTAATAACTGTACATCAACAAGTATATCATAGCAGATGTCGTCAATAAATAGATGGTACGATAACTTTTGTAAGGGTTAATTTTGTACGCCGAAAATAAATATATTTACTCATAAGAATATTATATCCATTCATTTTAAAGTTAATGCTTATGCTGATAATTGAAATATTTAATTTGAAATGGATTTAAATGTCATTTTAATATTTTAAAATTAATTAACAAAAAGTGTTAATAAACAATACAATACAATTGCTCTATTTCTTTTGGTCAGTGCACTTCTGATAAACAGAATTGTTGTTTTTTTTTGTTATAACTGAGCTGAATGATACTGAGTGTGCTCACAATTCTCCCCATTACCGCGAAATAAGCTCAAATCTCAAAATGATTTGAATCATGCAGTTCAGTGAAAAGGGCAATGTTGTGAGAAGAATATGTTAATTTATACGAGGTTATAAATAATATATTATGCAAATTGAGCCTTCATGATTGAAAACAAAAATGTCATACACGGTAGAATTTTAGAGTAAGATTAGAGTAGGATGTGAAATGTTGTTCTTATCATATACATCTCACTGATCAACCGAGCTAGGCAGAAATATTCCAAAAAGAATAGACCTACTGACCCGTTTAGTTTTTTTTTTTAAATAATGACTTGATCTAGCCCTGGCGTGAAGTGTAATATTGGGGGTATCCACGTTTTACGTACATATGTATGTAGTTGTAACTAACAGGTTGAGTGCCATGTGAGTCCTATGTGGTCTCACATATAATTTTGTTTAATAGGCCGCGTGCGACTAATATGGACTCACGTGTGCTTCGTTGGGCTACATAACTCCATAGGGGTCTCACACACGCCTTCAATTTACGCAGTATTGGAATATAGACGGCCAGTAGGCCAAGAAATCATATTTGGCCTGGCGTTTTGTGAGACCAGTCGGACGCCACGCGGCCCGGAAGAACAAAATCGGTAATTTTATTATTTATATGTTTTTTTTTATTAATTTTTATTCAAATAATACATAAACAAACTACTTTATATTCTAAAACAACTTATAAATTCTGCAGACAACATATAAAAAAATATATTATTACATATAAATGGGGAAATATTATACGACCAAAGATTCATCATGACTTTCATCTTCAATTGTTGCCACAGTTGTTCCAAATTATGCAGCTCTTGTTCGTACGACTGCATCGTTGCGTTATACGTCATGAACTGAATAAAACACGCACAATTCGTAGTTATTCAGTACGTTGAGATAGGACACTTGCATGGTGACACATTGGTCACACCCGGCAATTTGGCCCGAATGGCATTGTTGGTGGCCACGTGAGACCAATGTATCACCATAATTTGAAAAATTATTTTGGAACCTTTGAAAGCTTCAGGTGCAGAAAAAAAGTGTATTTAGAATATAGCGTGACATAATAAAGACATTCAGCCGAAAAAAACTTAGGTGGCCAGTGGTACCGGAAATTTTCATTCTATTGTGGCACTCAACCTGTTCTAATATTGTGAGCGTTATTCTAAATTAATATTTTTGTATTTGTTTTGGGGTAATTTATTAAATTCTTCACGGAATTAATGAGTATTATGGATTGCACCATCTTTTTCATTAGGACAGTAAATTCGTGAATGTTGAAAATAGTGGTCGGCTATTTCTTTGCGTATTGTTTTTCAGTTTTCGATGTGTACATTTTCAGAGAGTAATGTTTTTGAGAAGATGCTATACTCAAGGTGGATGTGTGTTTTCCAGATGGTGCTGATACCATATTCAAAGTGGGTGTGACGCCCAAATAGTTGTGGGATGGTGTTGAAGCCATACCCAGGTAGAAGAAATATAAATCTATAGGTATACTATTTTTTTTTTAATTGCGAGGATATGAGAAATAAATAAATAAACAACTGAATACAATATTCATGTTCCCCTATAGATAATTTTTCGAGCTAGCTTAGTAAAGGCGGATTTTCCGGTCTAAAAAGTGATCAGAAACAGCTTATTTTCTGTACGATTGAAAAAAAAAATTACAGAGTTAATGGCGAGCATTTTAAAAATGCTTCATGGGCACTTGTGTCTCTGCGTGCATCTCGTTGCCGTTCTCTGCCTCACACTATATCTAAAATATTTAGCTTGCCTCGAAAAACGTTTTCATGTAAAAATCTCATAATTAAAAACAAAATAGGTATGGAGATCACATTCCACGAGTTTTCATTTAAAGGGCTAAAACAAAAGACTCTTAATATGTTGGTATAAAATAATATATTGAGTGTATGTTTAAATAAATTTGTACACAGATTGTTCAATATTAGTCTATTCATAATATGACCTTTGCCTGTGGCATTTATTTAAAATTCATTTTCCTATTCATTGTTTTGTTATTTATAAAGTTCACAAATTATTATTTGATTTGAAAACGATATTGAAACAAAAAATTGTTAATGTTTGAATAAATTATCTATATAACATTTTATAAACATTTTACTTTTCATGACCTTTTTAATCATTGATTTAAATTATTTTAAAAACAATGTACAGTAATTTGAAACTATGAACACTATTAACGGCTTCAATAATAATTGTTTAATTAATGATTATTAATATATAAGTTGATATCAAATAGTTTTTCCATTCTTTAATCGAAACTAAATGGGTTTTGCATCGATTAACAAATAATCATATCAGACAAAAAAGCTGTAAAAGTTCTCACTTCGAAGGATAAGAAAAATGTAGTGAAAAACAAATACAGAATTTCTGAAAATGTATTGCGTGTAATGTCAAATATTTTTCAAACTGGAAATATTTCTAGACTAATAATAATATATTTCACATAATTTATGATTTTTTATGTTATTCTTTATAAAAACCATTACAATGTCTTCTTTTAGCTAATATATAACAGGAAAGCAAATTGGATGGCGGAAGCGGCTTTTCAAAAAAAAAAAAAATGCCAAAATCCCAACATAAATCACTATAATTATTGCTTTCCGCGCCCAAATTTTTGTGGAATTTTGAGTTTTTAGTGATTTTGCAACTATATATAACCATCAGAATGAAATTCTTGAGGGGTGGATATTTTAGACTCTAACCGAAATGAATATTAACTACCTGGAAGTCAATTTTTTCAATGCAACACTACTAAAGCGCTTATAAAAACCCTGGGGTTTCTAGAAAAAAAACAGGCCCATTGGGTTTGTTAGGCTTTTTTATTATTGCTGAGTGTGCTAGTCTGCTTTTTACGCAAATTTCGGTAATGATGACAACATATTCGTACCTTGCCGGCGTTTATAGGCATTCATTGTTGGCGTAAAGAGTGCACCACAGGGGTCACTCTTGTGCCTTTTTAAATTCGAAATAATATTGGTGTCGGTCGGAATCGAACCTTGGTTATATAGATACGCAACGAGACACTAAGGTACATGGCCCAGAGATCCCATTTTAATTTTGTTGAATTCACTATTACAATTTTTTAAATAGGTAATTATATTTTAATATTCATATAAATATTATTTATTTAACCAATTTTTTTTCATAATAAACAATTTATTTTTAAATGTACTCGTATTAAATTGTGAGATTAATTTTAATTGTATAAAAATATTGGGTTAAATATGCTTTATTGCAAATCTCAGTGTTTATTGTGTTATTACATCATACTCGCATTTTAATAAATTTTGATTATTTTACATGAATAATTGTTTTTAAAAAATAAGTTTCTTTTTAAAAAAGTCCGGATGGATTTTTAATGGAATATTTTAAATTGTTTTTTTAATTCTGATCTATAATTTAAAACTTATTAAAAACGTATTTAATTTTTGTTACAATTACATGTAACCAGAATTATTGTAAAATTTAAGTCATATGAAATACCCCATCTAGAATATTTTTAATAATTTTGGAATACGATAATCGAATGGAAGTTGGTTGAGGGAAGAAAAAATAGTCGGAACACAGTCTAAAGTTGTTTAATTTTGATTTTAAACCAACGTTTCGATCATACAATGATCATCTTCAGGGTTAAATCAAGTCAGAAATAAAAATGTTTTAGTAATAAAACGTTAACAAACATGGATGAATATTTTATGTGAAAAACACAACGTTAAAACATAATAATTATAACGGAACAGAAGTGAAATACAATTTTAGAAAACAATTTTATGAAACTACAACTCAAGAGTTGTTAGACCTCTGGCATGGTTTACATGTTGAGTAGTCTTAACTACTCTGCTTAAACTTTTGTTTTTGTTCTACTGATGATGAGAACTTAGTTCTCGAAATACGTATTTAGCTTATAGCTTATATTATTATTTTAAGGTTAAGGGGTAATTGTTTTAGTTTTAGTTACTGTAGTTTCATAAAATTGTTTTCTAAAATTGTATTTCACTTCTGTTCCGTTATAATTATTATGTTTTAACGTTGTGTTTTTCACATAAAATATTCATCCATGTTTGTTAACGTTTTATTACTAAAACATTTTTATTTCTGACTTGATTTAACCCTGAAGATGATCATTGTATGATCGAAACGTTGGTTTAAAATCAAAATTAAACAACTTTAGACTGTGTTGCGACTATTTTTTCTTCCCTCAATTTTTAATAATGCTGACTCATGCATATAAAATTGTAATTGTATTTATTCCAAATATATTTTTTATTATTATTGGATATAAAATGTAGCTGTAAACATTGCTACCTGTCTCTCATCGGCGTACTGCGCTGCGCGTCAGTGAGTATTATTAATTACGAGGGTCATTCAATAAGTATAAAGACAAATTCTATAATTTAAAACTATTCAATGAATGTGTACAATCTTTTCAGGGGTGTTAGTTGGCAACCTTGGGATATGCTCTGATCAGCTGTTTCATCATTTTATGTCAACATAACCTCAAAATTTTCAGTTCACCATGGCAAGTCCACTAGAAGATTGCACCTTAGAAGAGCAGCGCTCAGTCATTAGATTTTTAGTCGCAGAAGGTGTAAAACCAAGTGAAATTTTTTTCTAGAATGTTAATACAGTACGGTAAAAGTTGTATGAACCGTGCGAATTTTTACAAGTGGGTTGATCGGTTTAAAAGTGGCCGAACAAGTGTAGGTGATGAACCCCGATGTGGACGTTCAGTGGAAGTTTCTGGTCCCTCGTTGGAATCGAGGATTGACGGACTTATTCGTGATAACAGAAGAATTACTGTTGAAATGATAGCTGAGGAAGTTCAAGTAAGTGTTGGAACTGTTCACAATGTCATTCAGAACAATTTAAAGTACAGAAAAACGTGTGCCAGATGGGTTCCCAGACAGCTTATTGACGCTCATAAAGAATCAAGGCTTTCCATTAGTCAAGACTTAAAGCAACGAAGTTTGATTGAAGGAGACGCTTTTTTTAAAAGAATAGTGACCTGCGACGAGGTCTGGATCCATCACTACGACCCTGAGACCAAAAGGCAGAGTATGGAGTGGAAACACACTAGCTCTCCAGTTCGCAAAAAAATCAAGGTTCAACCTTCCGCCGGTAAAGTGATGCTGACCATCTTTTGGGACTCACAGGGTCCAGTCTATTGCGATTTCCTTGAAGATCAGCGAACTATCAATAGCCAATACTACTCTGAGATGCTAGAACACAAAGCTATCAGGAGCAAACGCCGTGGACTCTTGTCAAAAGGAGTCATTCTTCAGCACGATAACGCCCGCCCTCATACAGCCCAGCTGACCCGTGATAAGCTTCAAGAATTGGGTTGGGAGGTCTTACCTCATCCTGCCTACAGTCCTGATCTCGCCCCATCTGATTTTTACCTGTTTGGACCACTCAAAGACGCCCTACGTGGAAAAAGATTTGCTAACAATGAGGAAGTTAAGGAAGCGGTGCAAAAGTGGCTTCAGGGTAAATCGAAAGAATTCTTCGCCAAGGGAATTAGGAAGCTGCAAGAAAGATGGGACAAGTGCATAACTGTGGGGGGTGATTATGTTGAAAAATAGCCTTAATTTTGAAAGATTGAAATAAACCGTTTTTGAGCTATAGCCATTTGTCTCTTTACTTATTGAATGACCCTCGTATAACAATTGAAATATAAAAACTAAAACAGTAGGGCAGAATGTTTTATTTTCCTTTTTCAAAATTACAGAAAAAATATTTAATTTTTAATGGAAAATGATTGACCAGAACTAGAAACTTTTGACCGTCAGTGTATATCAATGCTACACATATAAAATTAAAAAGTTGCATAGAATAGGCTTATATTTGAAATGTAAAATAAAACTTATATCGAAAACATGCAACGATTCATTTTTATATAATCCAATATTGTACTTTATATAACCGTTGTATTATACTACGAATGAAGCCTTTTATTCTAGTACTGATGTATCGTTCCGTTTTTATCCATATTTTTATTCTTAGGCGCCAACTCATAGAAATAGAAGACATTTTACAAAAATTTAGAATAAGAAAATCAGATGGAAAACAAAATTTGCGCATAATTTAAACAACGACATTCGTAATTATGTTGTGAGAGTTAAGTTAGTTAGAACTTAGTTAATCAGTTGTTTTAAATATAGCTTTGAAATAAAATACGGAATTAACCAGAGAGCATTTTCAAATAATGCGAGAAATAAGTCTCCGAGAAGTTAGTTTTCAAAGCATTTCATTAGAAGATTGCTTGGGAGCTTTTAAAAGTGAAAGGAAAGAATGGTGAAGAGTATTACTATTAGGGGAAATTACTATTGACATATTTAAAATAAAACTTAACCCTCATACACAGTGTTTTATATTTATGGATCAAACTTTAAAAGTATGTACCATATTGGAAATAAATAGAGCGACTCCATAGGAACTTTGAAAAAATACTTCCCCACATTTTAAATATTTAATATATTTTTAAAGGTGACATATTTATACAACCTTACGGATGTTAAATAAGTAATTCAAATATATCGTACTTAATTTCACAAGTACTTATGTATTTGAATATAGATGTGAGGTGCGACAAAAATAGAGTGACTATTAAATCTTATATTTACTTTAAAAAAATTTGTTGTGGTCATCACAATACCTCTCGCACCCTTTCCATTGTGGTATATATGTATAAGTATTGTATTTAACATTTCTTGTACACACAAAAAATCTAATTACACCTAATCTTTATATGTTTCTCAAGTCTTCCGCAATTACTGTCCTTCCATCTTATCTTTGGTCTTCCTCTGTTTCTTCAACCTTCTATTACTAAGTTATTCATTTTTCTTCCAATATATTCATCTCTCCTCATGACATGTTCAAAACAATGTAATCGTCTCTCTTGTATCGTTCTAGAAACTTCTAACACTAGAGTTATTTCCCTTATTCTTTCATTCCTTACCGTATCTTGCCGTGTCTTCCCCAACATCTATCACATCTTCATCTGTGCCACATTCATTTACTTTCATTGATTTTGACATCTGTTAATTTGAATTATCTGAATATATTAGCAGCTTCCATGGTTAGCATAGCTGGCTGATTTATGAAATTTAATATCTTTATAATTCCTTAACTCTATATCTATTGAATATGAAGTATAAATGCAATCAACTCGTATAGAGAATAATATATTATTTAAGTTATAATAACATTAAATGACAATAAATCATATTTTGCTGTTAAAATCTTCAAATGAGGCTACTTCCGGTTCACCAATTATAACCAAAATCTAATCAGTTGTTCTTCTGGATGTAAACTTGAGGAATACAAAATATAATTTTTGGAATCGTGGTATTGAAGTTATACGATCCGAAACTTTCGTCACACACACACACAGACACACACACACCTACATGCATACAGACATCATCGTAAAAAGGGTAAAATCGTATTATAGGGACCCTAAAACATGCTTATTCACTAAAAATTCATCACTGAATTTTTTGACCAAATATAATAACTTCCTTACCTAAAGGTGACGGAAGGTAAAAACATCTGTTGTGGCCAGCACAATACCTCTCGCCACTTCCGTTTTTGGTTACATCAATATAGGGCGCGAGCAGTCATATGACATTTTTGGCCTTGACAAGCAGATATGGGGGCCCGTGTCAGAATGACAATTAGTAATTATGTACATAGATGTCAAATGCCAGAATTTTTCATTAAAAATTTCAAGATTTTCTAAACTCACGTAGTTAATTTGTCACCAGGAGTGTAGAATTTATTTGTCGAGGAAAATAAACCACATGGAATTGGAAAATCACGCAATTTAGAATGAAAAATTATGATATTTGACATCTATATACATAATTACTAGCTAATCACACTGACACGAGCCCCCATATTTGTTTGTCAAGGCCAACAAAGTGTCATGACTGCTCGCGCCCTATTGCATTTAACATTTCTTGTATACCTACACTCTACACTGTAGAGTGTAGAGTCTACACCAAAAATTCTAAATACATCTATTCTTTATATTTAGATTTTTTAATTTTAAATTCATTCTATGACGAAGTTTTGTCATCTTCTAATTTTTCGAAATGTTTCCAATTCATTGTCAGGATTGACAGTATTTTTGAAGGGTATATGTAATATACCTATAATTTTAAATATTTAACTATTAATACAATAAGAAATAATAAAATATATGTACTCAGAAAAAATCTTCAGTAATGTCTCTGGATTTTTGACACTGACATTTATCTGTCAGTTACAAACATTTTAATTTTTCAATTGGTTTCCATGACATTATTTCGGCTATGAGATTTATTACCATAGACTATTATATACCTTATTTTTCTTTATCTCTAAATCTATAAAAGATATAATAAAATATTGATATCATATATAGAATTTACTCTTCTTTAATACTAGCAAGAATAAAAATTTTCAAAAAATAATGTTTAGAAGATTTTCTTTAAGAATCTGCTATTTCCGGTTATCCAATTATTACCAAAATCTTTTCAGCTCTTCCCAGTAATGTCCGATTGAGAAATACGTAGTTAAACATATATTAAATATTATAGTTTTTGAGGTATCGTCTTTCCAACATCCACACACACACATACACACACACACACACACACACACACACACACACACACACAGAAACACGCACAGACACACACGCACACACACAGAGATATCATCGTAAAAATGTTAAAATCGGATTGTAGGAACCTTTTTAGCATGAATGGTAATACCTCTCTTAGCGAGAGGTAAAAAGAAATGAAAAAGTAAACAATAAATTTAACGCAGGCCTATAGTCTTATATTTTTCTGAGAAAAATATTAGTCATGTAATTTCTCTTTTTAAATATAGCTGTATGTAATATGTATATTGAAATGCCCGTATTTCGAAATAAACTCGCGCTAGTAACAATGTAATATCTGGACTTGTGAATGAATAATTATTTGTTTACTTGTCAAACTTATATTTCATTAATTTCTTGCTGACAAATAACAGGTGCGTTCAATTATTCGTTCCGGTGCACTCGGAGCTATCATTATCATTTTAAATGTCTACTTGAAGCACAAAGCATGATTTTTCTCCTCAAGTCAAACTACAATTTCATTTATTTACTCGATACTGTGTTCAATTCGAAGTTTGAAGGAAAAAGATCGTACTCTTTGCGGAACGGAGCGTAAATAGAATTTAAAATGACATTGACAGTTTTGAGTACATAGAACAAAATAACTAAACGCACCTATAAGCGAGTAAATACGAAGGTTGATATATCCGAATATACAAAGGTTCGTTCCCAATGGTTACTTACTCGTAATAATAACCAGTGTAATATTTGGTAACTATGGAAAATCACGCATTCTAATTGGTTTATAACTTGATGAATGATATAATCAATTAAAGATCAGGTGACTACGAGCCCAACCCCTAATTTATTCTAACCTTCTGAAATACTTATATTAACAGCAATAAAAAAATAAATTTCTAGGTTACTATAGCTAAGACTATATTTGGGCATTTTTTATTTTATGTATTAATAAAGTGTACTGGATTTAAATACAATGTTATTAACTAAATTTCTCATTTAAACAATAATCTACGGGCAAATATATGACAAAAGACAAGTCACAAAATTTTTCGTTCCAACAGTAAATAGTACAATTATCTGTAAAACTGAGAGTAAAAGTAACTGACAATATACTCAATTAATTTCCATCTTAAATTTTATTACTTTAATAAAAATTATTTGCGAAATATTAAAGACGAAAACATTTGTCACATTCAGACAATGGTTTATTTGCAAATAAATTATTGTTAAACCTAATTTTTTTTATTATAAGCAATGTATTCCAGTTCTATTCGCTCTATTAATACACCATATAAAAATTTGTTGAATTGGAGTAATAATCATAGCATCCAAAAGTTTATTTATTCTTGTTTTTATTATAATTGTAGGTGGTACTTTAATAAATAAATATCACTTTCCAAATAATTATACTAAAAAAATAAAATTTAATATAGTAATTGAATATATTTTCAGTTTCCTTTACCTTCAGTTTTATAAATAATACTACCATAAATATTATTTACTGTTGGAACTAAAAAAATTAGCACGTGTCTGTCATTACTCTTTTTTCATTCAACCACTCTCACACGGTTAAAAATAGGACAATTCAGCATGAAATTTTTATTCCTATTATTTATTACACAATTTTAGCGAAAGAGTGGTTCGTCAATAAAATATAACTTCAATTCCAAAGAAATTTATTACTACTTTGAACAGTTTCAAATTGGCATATTTCTCATTTTATCCAATACTCCGACACCATTAAAGACATAATGCAGTTTGAATTCGGCATATTTTTTTTCCTATCATGTATTTGTACGATTGTTGCTGATGAGTGCTTAGTAGGTTTGAATATCTGTACATATATAACATGCTGTACCTACTGATAACAGAACAATAGTATATTGTGTTATTAGGAGTAAAAGTGATACTTTGTGTGGTGAGCGTGGAAGTTTGCACGACGAGGGAAGCGAGTCGGGCAATTTTACGCGAGGCACACAACGACATACTCCGAAGGCCTCATTATATTTAGGTATTTAAAGAAAAATATTTACTACTGACGTTACATTTTATGTAAATTGCGTTTGCGATTTCAATTGCCCTATAGTTATGAATACTTATTTCTTCACTTTTTGTTATAAACAATGAAGTGAAAATTTTCACGTTTTGACGTTTAAATAAAAACTGTGTAATTTTATATCCTCCTTGTGTGCAATTATGTCGGAATTTGAAATTTTATAATGTACGCCCTCTGAAGTTGTTCAATTGGATGGAAATCTAACAATGTGGCTGAAAGATATGTCCAGGAATCACTGCAAAACAATATAAACTTTTCCTATCACTTTAATTCTAAGTATACTTATGTTCATTACCGTCCCTGTAATTCTAATCTATAAGCCTGCTATTCTTTAATATGTTATTTCCTCAAAAGTATACTTTGTTTATATTTCAATTCATAGGTTACCTATTTATTTAAATTTGACAGTTATTGATGGTATTTAGTAACTTTATTCTTTGGTTACCTAGTATGTTATAGTTTATAGTGACATTTAGGGCAATATTACAGGTTTCTCTTGTACAAGTTACTTCTTATTTGTTAATTCTGTATAGTTTCTATGGATATTTATTTATTTCTACCTTGTGAATCAAGTCACAAAAGATGCTACTTTTATGACGTTTGAAGATTTTTTTTTTGAAATTCGCAAAATTAATGGTGTTTTACATTTTTGTTCAATTGGTATGATAAATGTTTTTAATATTTTATTTAAATATTAATAATACAAGTAATTCTACCAATACTACTACTACTAGAGGAATAACATTTCTAATACGTGGTTTTTTGACTTACGTCGCAAGTCTTGAAACGCATTAACGACCTAAGGCAAAACATTGTTGTATACTAATTTTGCAAAAGAACTGAATACAGGTAACCCGGTTTTGTGGATGTATATTTTGCATTGTGATTTCAATATTTCAGCCTCCACATCGCTTTACATAGTTTTGAAGTGAGTACCTAAATCCATTAGATCTATTTGAAGAGCACCGCGGCACAATATTATTGTAGACATATAACTTTAACTTGAATTTAATGATAACGTGACGTTTATTTGAACTCTGGAAACTAGGTTTGCATTGAGTCGTTCAAGTTCAGTCCGAATTATTATTCTAGGGTATAAGTCCTTGAACCCTTGCAACGAGGGTACGATGTTAGTAGATTAAATTCTAAACATGCCAAGGAAAGTGAAATGTGTGTCCTTAACATTGCTGTTTTTAGTAAACAACATACATAAATATATCATCAGGGCTGATTGGCCATTTCTGGGTGTGCTGATCTATTTTTATTCGCTTATTTTGGTAATGATAATATATTTGAAACACTGAAGATCATAGGCAAAATGACAAAATATAGAAGGGATGAAACTATGTTTTGGCTCCCCTTACCCTATAATTTTTTTAGCGCTTTTGCTTCGATCTCATTAATTAAAAAAAAAAAATCAATCATAGCATTTGCAACCACTGGTCAAGTTTCATTTGGAACTTATTCGATAGATGGCCACTAAATCCACAATTTTAATTTTAGCTTCTCATTCGATAATGGCGAAAGACTGGTTAAATTATGTCTCTATACTTAATTAAAAATGACATTGATTTAAATACAATTTCTAATAACTTTAAAAAAATAGGTGTAGCATATTTAAAATAATATAACAAAACAAGATTCGTAGGTACTTAACACGTTCATTGCAAATGGTAATTTATGGTAATTCACTCCCATGATGAAGTATGTTTTTTTGAAACCAGTACTTGACGTGTATACACGTCATCCGCAGTCAACATGGTAAACTATTTTATTTATTTTTTCTGTAATTATTAATAAGATATAAATTTCATGAAATAAAATATATATGAAAACAATAAATTTTATTTTTATATAAAAAAAAATTGGCCCCTGTAATAGAAAAGTTGACACCTATGCTGAAGGTGCCCAAAGATGTCTCTGGAAAGAGCACTACAATGGTTAATTTTGTGTTACTTGAAATTTAGAAATAATTTTTCATTGTATAACTTGGAGCTATTCTCAATTGCAAAACGATCTGACATAAATGAGTGAGATGTTGGCAACATTGGTTCCGCATAACAAGAAATACGAATTTGGTGCATGTGTTTTGACATTGACAAGTAATATAATGTAACAAGGCGAGCAATAACAAATAAATAACTTTTTATAATCTTTTCTAAATTATACTTTCAGAAATAATATTTCAACTTGTTATCTTTGTTAGTCAAAATTCTGTTTAGAAATAGTTATCATCTTTTATTAACTGACTGTTTAGACTAGCTGTCAAAGATATTAGACAGTTATTTGTTGACAATTAAGTATAGAAGTTATTGCACGCCTACGTGCAGGGCTGATGTTTTGATATGGATACCATATGAAACCCTCCTCATCCCCTCAGAGCCTCTCACGAAAGTAACGTTTTGTTTTAGATAGTCGGTTTTAGATATTCATGTTGACAAGACATGGAGTCTGTTTTAGATACTCGTGTTGTCGAGATGTAGTTTGAGTTTTATGTTGAGCGCGTACTAGACGCGAGTACGCAGGGTTACAACAATGTAACAATTTAGTTTATGTTTTTATGTGCTCGTTAAGTTTCGTGTAAGTGTAAATATTAATCATGTAAATAAAGTTACTTAGTAAATCCAAATAATGTCTGTGTCCATAATAATAATGTAAAGTGTGTTCATCAGCCATCAAAGTTAAGTGTATAAGTGCAATAGTGTGTCTGTGTTCCGTCCTGTATAATCAAGCGGTGGTCGAACATCAAGCGCCCACCAGTTAGAAAGAAGTTGTCATCGTTGGCAAAAGAAGTAAAAGTATAAAACAACCATCATTAGAGCCTATTGTAACACCCTCCCTCGTGTTACAATAATTTTATTATTTCATATCGTATTACAATGGTGAATAGTGATTATTGGGACCCTAATTTGGTAACAGTGGAAATCTTCATTTTTATGAAATTCAGCTTTTGACATGAATTTTCATTTGATTTTGAAAAATAAATAAAAGTGGAAGAAATATTTTTTGTAATAAATATGCTTAAAAAATAATTGAAAACCGATTTCATGGTCTGACTGGCAACCGTTGACAAAAAAAAAATAGATTCGTTAGTAAACAATGGAATCAAAAATATAAATAATGGAAGCACAGTAAATTTTCAACACAATAATGGATTTTTTTGCAGTAAAATTCTGGCTTCAATTTTTTTTAGGATGCAACGAATGTGCATTTATTTTATCACATTCTAATTTGAGAAACAATTAACTGATGATTGACTAATAATTAAATTTGAAAATTTAAAAATAAACTGAATTTAATAATATTCAATATATATTTTATCTACGATAGTGCGTAAAATTATCGTTTAGTTGTTAGTTTTCAGTTTGTAAAACGGTTTTTCATTAGATACGGAGTCACGGGTTGAGCAACGAGTTATTAAATTTTTTATCTGCAACTATTGAATTTCAAGTAGATTATATAGTCAACTTCAAACACATTATGCTAGTCATATTACACTAGTGGAATATGAAATATTCATATTCCAGAGGACGACTTTTGGTATTTTATTGCAATTTTGATACTTTCATAAACTTCTGTATTGCTAAATTTAAATATACTCAACTTATTAATAAAGAAATCATTTACTCATGTCAACTTGTGACATCTGACAATTGACAAAATTGCAGTCTGTGACATAACCTCACAAAATATATTTATTATATATTTATAATCTGCAAAATTGATAGCTTTAGATAAAGTATAGTATTTGACTTGCATAAAATAGTTATATTACAATACGCCTACGGGTCGTATTCTAAACTTCATCCTCGTCTCGTGTAATATTGCTTACATTATATGCTCATTAAATAATATACTATTAAACAAGCTAAATTTGCAAAACCATGGTTTATATTTTGTTATCATGGTAAACTTCTCATGTAATATTGTGATCCTAATTAATAAATAAAAGTATGTATATATCGTAGATAAAATATTGTACGGAATACATACTCACAGATTTTAAGACCCTCGCTGCTCTTGTGTTTTAATCCGATCCATTCGTGACTAATAGGGCTATTCTGTAAGATTGTTATGACATAACGAATCGGTAAAACGTTATATCGTCATGGTAATAACGAAAATCGTTTAATAGGCTTATTCTGTAAACGATCGTTATGACATGTTTCATTGTTAAATCGTTATCATAACGATAATCGTTAAAGTGGCATTCTGTAAACAATAATATAATTCTACATAACGAAAAAATCTGATGTGGACACCACATGACTTCCTTGTGCGATTATTAAACTATACACATTTTTTTAATAATTAAATTACAAAATATTGACAGGCTTAAGCCAAGCCCGAGAAATATTTTGATATAGAACAAAAAATAATTCATTTACTACTATCATTCTTAAATTAACATTAATCTAACCTGGTTCTTTTTAAAGAGAGTTTTGATTACAACAAAGAAATATTTGATTACAACAATGAAAATGACTATCACAATAAAAATATAATATTTGTTATTGTACGAATCATAAAATTGCACGTATTTAACGTAATTTGACATGAACTTTTTTTTTACTTTTTTGTCCTAATCCATAGCAAGCTTTATTACAAAAACAAAAAGTATATAATTTTTAAATTCACATATCTCGCTTATACAAAGGACTAATTTAATAATACTTAATGTGCTAGACGCAGAAATTAATTCTCTAAAACTTTTATTTGAAGCATTTATTTCTAAATTCAAAATAAAATCATTTTTTTCAAGAAAAACTGTTAACAACTTCAAGTAATGTACCACTTCCGGTTAGCCTATTTTAACCAAAACCTATTATGTTATTTCGATTGACATAAAAGTCTTGTATACCAAATTTGAAAAGTTTTGGATTATATTTTAAAACAGTTTTTCATTAAAATCTATTACAGGCTTCATGTAAAGTGCCACTTCTGGAAATTGTGTAATAACCAGAAAGGGAGGTGCACCACTAGATGTTATAGGAGTCCTAAATACAAAATTTCAACTTTCTACGGCTTACCGTTTTTGAGTTATGCGAGATACGTACGTACGTACAGACGTCACGACGAAATTAGTCAAAATGGATATTTCCGCTGAAATCTGAAAACCGAAATTTTTCGCGATTACAATACTTCCTTTACTTACGTACAAGGAAGTAAAAATGATACCGATATCATTATTTCTTAACGATTGGAAAAATCATTCGTTATCTAAACGTTTTGTAAATAATTCAGTATTTTTATTCATGTCAAAATAAAATTGCTAGTATGTTGAATAGTGATCTCAAAAACCAGTCATATTACAGTTTTCTGCAAGTTAATATTAATATAATTTAATAAGTTTTTATTCGTAGCGCCTAGCGCAAGCTTCCCAATTTGTCTACAGATGGCAGCAGTTGCTCTAGCATAACCTACAAAAAGAAAAAGAATGGTCCGACAGCTGACAAGTTCACAGCAGACTCCAACCAGAACTAATCTAACGTAGAATTTTTGTGAGTTATATTGAATTATTTTAGATATTTCATTTAAAATTATAATTTGATTTTAGGAAATAAAATTCTTAACTTGATCCCAAGGTTATTATTTTTCAAAATGTGTTACATAATACGGATACGAAGATAACGATTATCGTTAAGTAAAAATAACGATTTTCATAATGATTTCGTTATGGTAACGATTCGATTTTACAGAATAGGCCTGTAAGGACTAGCTTTACGTACTTGTACATAAATAACAATTCTATTGGGCAATTGTGTTTCCTATTTTTTCCGCTAGGGGCGCAACTTGATATCGACTCGGCCACCATTCATCATTTTGAAAAGAAAGAAATAATATATTTTGAGGGCCATTATCATTGTCTGTCTCTTTTAATTGACCTATTGAATAAATATTTTTGGACATTATATTAAATTACAACTATACAAACAATCCATTTCTGAAGATGTAATGTAATATCTTAAATTTCTTTATCAAATCTTTGCCATATTCCATTTTCTCTTTAATGAACCGTTTTCCTATATCAAATTTCCAGGGTGTTGACCTAGCTTATAAGATCCTTCCTCTCACATTTAGTCCTTATATACTTGTCTTTCTCACCTTCTTCGTAAGCGAATTACCCGCTCAAGGGATATGGTAAGCTGATGTAGAAGTTTACTTGAGTGGTGGGTTAAGAATGAATTTACAGAATTGCTGAGGGAAGTAAGACTATAATACAAGATGAAATATGAACTCGGAAGATTAATTTACGGAGAGAATTATTGCGGTTTCATTTGTAATGCAGGAAGGATGATAACCATAAAATGTTTTGTTTGTAATAAGGAAAGAATAATGACGACAAGAATTTCTAAGTTTGAATTGTAGAAGTTTGCTTTATAGCATTGCTGTAATTTTATTTCAAAGTTACTAAAGTTACTGCTCAATAAATAAGACAAAATTTTATTCCTTTGTGTTTGGATCAGGGGGGTGAATCTGCAATCAGAAAAGTTTTCAATCTAGTAGCGTTTGGAAATACTTCCTGGACTTTTCATAGATGTTGTTAGTAGTACAGATTTTACAGCAATTTTCAAACTTTAATGTCAAAATACTATAAAAAAGGTAAAATATATTTGAGCACTGCTGTAAATTTCCTAGAATTCTCTATTGCATCGTTCGAAATTCTTTGACATTTAAAACTGTTATTTGTGAATTTGTATCTTTATAGCAATATAGTGCTTTATCACTCAATATATTTTAGGTAAGTATATTATCTTTCATATTAGCATTATTATACGGGGGTGATATGAAAAATTAACAACAAATTAATAATATTTCAGAAAATATTTGTTACTTTTGCGTAGTGAAGAGAAATTCTTGCAGAAGTTGATAGTGCTGTCTGTGCCCAGTAGAAGAAATAGTGTGTGTAACTGGACAAGGCGAATGTACATTATGGCGGTACTCTTAGATATTTGCACCGTAGGAGAGTAGCAAGATATCACATTCTTTGACGAAAGGACATGAATTTACATAAGATTCAACACAGAATGCTAAAATAGTATGGTGTTGTCGGTTTAAATAAAAAAGGAGTATAGAAGAGAGTAGATTTGTTAAAAAGTGGACGAACATCGATGACAGGGTCAAAGAAGCAGTGCATTTCTGGCTGCCATTGAAAGTAACATCCCTTTTTACTTCCTTGTACGTAAGTAAAGGAAGTATTGTAATCGCGAAAAATTTCGGTCTTCAGATTTCAGCGGAAATATCCATTTTGATCATCCCTGAATCCATTTTGACTAATTTCGTCGTGACGTCTGTACGTACGTCCGTAGGTATCTCGCATAACTCAAAAACGGTAAGCCGTAGAAAGTTGAAATTTTTTATTTAGGACTGTTATAACATCTAGTCGTGCACCTCCCTTTCTGGTTATTACACAATTTCCAGAAGTGGCACTTTACATGAAGCCTATAATAGATTTTAATGAAAAACTGTTTTAAAATATAATCCAAAACTTTTAAAAATTGGTATACAAGACTTTTATGTCAATCGAAATAACATAATAGATTTTGGTTACAATAGGCTAACCGAAAGTGGTACATTACTTGAAGTTGTTAACAGTTTTTCTTGAAAAAAATGATTTTATTTTAATTTTAGAAATAAATGCTTCAAATAAAAGTTTTAGAGAATTAATTTCTGCGTCTAGCACATCAAGTATTATTAAATTAGCCCTTTGTATAAGCGAGATATGTAAATTTAAAAATTATTTTTTGTAATAAAGCTTGATATGGATTAGGACAAATTAATAAAAAAAATGTTCATGTCAAATTACGTTAAATACGTGGAATTTTATAATTCGTACAACAACAAATATTATAATTTATTGTGAAATTAGTCATATTCATTGTTGTAATCAAATATTTCTTTGTTGTAATCAAAACTCTCTTTAAAAAGAACCGGGTTAGATTAATGTTAATTTAAGAATGATAGTAGTAAATGAATTATTTTTTGTTCTATATCAAAATATTTCTCGGGCTTGGCTTAATATTTTGTAATTTAATTATTAAAAAAATATGTATAGTTTAATAATCGTAAAAGGAAGTCGTGTGGTGTCCACATCAGATTTTTACCTCTCGTTAAGAGAGTTATTGGAATCATGCTAAAAATCGCATATCCAGATTTTAGTGAGTAATCACGTTTTAAAGTCCCTAGAATCCGATAATAACATTTTTACGATGATGTCTGTGTGAGGATGTATGTGTGTGTGTGAGAGGTTGTTGGATGTACGATTTCTCAAATTCTATAAGACTAAAGACCTATGTATCTACGGATTCCTCAATCTAACTGTAATGGAAAATATTAAATGTATCTGATTATTTACGCTGGCATTATGTGAAATAAACTTCGCCTACTTTATTATAAATGCATACAGCTCATAAATAGATTGCTTGGGGTGCTATCTCTCTCGACTTCCTGTGTTTACTAGGTATGATAAAAATATTTCATTTTATGAATTGAAACTGCAAGTATTAGTTACGTATATAAATTTACTTTATAAGCCGTATTCCTTCGGGCTATGATCCGCAATCTAAATGATCAAAGTGATCATTTAACTTAACTTAACTTTATCATTATTCCCATTTTCTCATTTTGTGATCACTAAACAACCTTCTCCTTTCCCTTCTGAATCATCCTTTTTGAGTGATCACACGGATTTATGTCAGAGCAAAATCAAAAATGGCTGACGACAATAGCTTTTCGAGCGAAGAAATTTATCAGTGTGAGGTTTCTTACATCAAAGGAAATATGATTTTCTTACAAAAACAAGTAATGTTTATATTATTCAAGTTGTTTTCTTGATATAATTTTTAAATCATGATTCAAAAGGATAACAATTAAACTAATCAGGATTCACAAAATCACAATCACAGCCCGAAGGAATACGCCTATAGGCAACTAAATAAATAAAAAGAATAAATTAAGTAATGAGAAAGATATAACATCATAAAGAAGTTATTTGAACCATTTGCACATACATATATCATTAGAAGTGCCTCCACAACCGGCGTCCGTTTCCGTTTTGGCGCTAGCGGCGATCATTAGCTTGTATATTTCTCTAAAAATAACAACGATAACCTGACCTAACGCACAAAAGTCATGCTTGGGAAACTCGGTTCAAGTATGAAAACTGTCAGTTGACTAGCCTCTATATTTCTCTAAAAATATAACCTCACCTAACGCATACAAGTCACACTTTGAAAACTCGGGCCAAGTATGAGAACTGTCAGTTGACTGCCGGGTGCCATTTAGATTGTATCACAAAAGCCGGCATGCCGGCTTACGTTGATCATTTTTTTCGGAACCGACGCCGGTTGCCGAAGCACTTCCTATATCATATCGTACAGTTCCAGTTATACGTAATAGTTTTGGTTCTGAGTTTTGACTGGAAATAGAGTGAATGATATACTCACAGAAGGCGTTTTAAGAAAGGAAGGCATAATAACGCTTCCTTTGAGGTAAAAGGGTAATGAATTATGCAAAAATTTCTTCGAGTAACAGATTCAAAAAAAAAAAATATGTAAATGTAGGCAGGCAAATATTTTTGAACAAGTTTTTCTGTCGCTAATGATTATATGGTTTAATAGAAAGTCTTGCAAGTTTTCTCCACAGCTATATTTCTGTTTCATCTGAAAACTTTCAATCAAATTAACAATTATAATTACTTCCATACAGTTTGTTTAAAAAAAACAAAAGAAAAATAACCTCATCGTAAAAGATAATGTAAAATTAGTCTAATCAATAGAGTTCTGTTCGATAATATATAATCACGTTTTCAGCCAACAAGAAATTGGAAAAATAATTGATTCGAATGTCAAACGCAGTGACTAGGAATTTATCTGACACATCGCGTCCATTGCAACCGACAAGTGGTAAATGAAAACTGACGTGGATCAGCTCGGATTTCGCCTCTAATATACATATCGCACTTTCTTCTATTCAGTTTGACATTTGATATTTTCGATGATCACTGATATTTTTCATACTCGAAGTATTATTGAAGTGAAATAATTTTTGGTCCATGTTATTTGTTGAATTAAATAAACCTTAATAGGTTTCTGTATAAGAGTAACAAATTAGAACATTAGTCATTTAATAATATTACAAGGAATTTCAAAATTTAAAATAAGGTATTAGTTTTAAAAGTATGTATTCAAATTTTTAATGTTCGTGGTATTGCAAATGCGGAATCCTTTTCCAAACGAATGCAGAAAATAACGAAGTAACGAAAGAAAACTAAATAATATTTGTTTGAATTTATGATTATTTTATAAATAAATAAATATATCTTCACGGTATATTATCCATTGCTGGGTGTACCAGTCTGCTTTGTATCGGTAATGATGAAATATATGTACCATGCGGGCGCTTATCGGGCGTCACCTCACGGGCATTCAATGCTGGTGTGGAGAGTGCAACACAGGGGTCAATTTAGTGCTATTAAAATTCGAAGTATTTTTTGCCGCCAGTCGGGATTGAATCCGGGCCTCCTGATTCGCCACGAGACCCGATTTTATTATCTCTGCATATTTCCAGTTATTGACCACGAAAGTTATTTTCAATTTATTTATATATTTTTAGATGTGTTGAAATAGATGATTTTACATGACTAAAATGATTAGTATACTCCATTGTTTGAGAACAAAATGAGCTTCAGCCATGGGCGGCTCGTTAATGAAGACGCATAGCCCTACGCCCCCTACCAGAAAACGGTAAAAATAACATCTTATTTGGTATAATAAATTAAGGATATAACTTAATCACATAGTAGAGCATGAAGCGATTATATGGTAATAATAATATAAAACATTTAAACCACACGCAAAATGTGCTACCGCACTGAAGACTTGGCCGCTCAGCGTTCTGCGGCCCGCGTTGCTATGACAACGTGACGCATTGTTTGTGTGACTAGTGTAAGCTAGCCATGTCTAGGCGCCGTATTTATTTTTCGGCTTCAGCTCAGTTTTAAAATGAAAATCGTGTATTGTTTCGCGGTACGATATAAGTTACAAATAAATTAATATGGCAGTGAATAGTGTTAATGTTTTGTTAAAAACGAACTTTAACAGACTTCCTTTAGGAGATAAATTAAAAATTAAAGAATTAGGTAGACCATTGCCTGATTTAAAATTAACCCAAATTAGTGAGAGAAAAGCCCGGAATAGAATTTTTCAATTTATATCTGCGAAAGACAGAACAGCTGAATTTACTTTTAAGAAGTGATTTGTGATTAAATTTAGTCTACTTGCGCGTTTAAGTAAAAAATACTCTTATTTTTTTAATTATTGCACCCTTCCAGTTGAAAAGACACGTGCTGCCACTGGCTTCAGCACAGTTTCACACACACATCATTGACAGACTTTTCTCGCAGACCGATAAACAGTTTGTCGCCATCAAAATGGTGGATACATCGCCCGATGGCGTGGTGTTGCATTGTTGACGCATTTTGTTACATATTACATGAATTACTAAAACAATATACCCGGAATATAACAGTCATGATTGATTCCATTCATGATATATACTGGAGCGCTTAAAATTACGAGCCAACACAACGATAACGACATGTCGTGAACGGTCTGTGTGAAGTTTGAATCACCGTATTTAGTTTACATTGCGAACGAGAACATAACGATAAATTTATCGTCCGATATCAACGAAACCATCCGACAGACACACGATATCGGATCGGTGACAGTGTGAAGCTGTTTACTTAAAACAATATATTTTTGATTCAATCCGACAACGACAATATCTGTATGTGAAACCGCGCTAAGCGAGGAGGACTAGTATAATAAAATTTAACAGCTTATATCTTAGGCCATTATGAATAAAAAATGCCATAAAAAAATATAAGACCTATTTCTTTTATGTAAATGCCAAAATAGTAGACGTTAAAGCTTTATAAATAACAGTTATATTTCAAATCAATTATCATTTGATTTGTATAATCTGAGAATTATTTATACAATTTCATGGCAATACCTTAAGATCTTACATTTCTTTCAAGTCATAAAGATGATATTGTACGTTCAGTATACGTCACGAAGATGTTTCTTGATAATTTCTTTATCCTGTATTTAGGACAGCAAGAAAAGCTTTATTATTTCTCATGTTTGTTTTCTATTGTAGAAAAAAAAGAATGCTATTTCTAATGAAAAAATGGGACACTGCATACGATAATTACTGGATATGAAGATTTAGTAGCATTTGAGAGTCACACCTTGACAGACTTTTGTTGAAATTTCTTATTTTTTTTTTCTGATAATATTGAATTTTTCTTAGTATTAACTGTGCTTCTGTATCTTTTATGGGAATGTAAATAAATAAGTTAGTGAATTTTTATTTGTATCATTGTATTTTATTTATATTATGCTACTGAACTTTGATGAGACATCGCTGCATAAGAAAGTTTATTTTCATAAGACAGTTTATAAAATTGATATTTGTTAATTAAAAAATTATCAATATCTGCAGAATTCCTTACATTATCACTTTCTTCGAAATTGATGTAATTTTTACCTCTCGCTAAGAAAGGTATTGGATTCATGCTAAAAATCGCATATCCGGATTTTAATGAATAAACACGTTTTAAGGTCCCTACAATCCGGTTTTAATATTTTTACGATGATGTCTGGGTGCGTGTGTATGTGTGTGTGTGTGTGAATGTTGGAAGGACGATTTCTCAAAAACTAAGACTTAATATCTGTTTAACTACGTATTTCTCAATCGGAAATTAATGGGAAGAATTGAAAAGGTTTTGATAGCAAGGGGATAACCGGAAGTAGCAGATTCTTAAAAAAAAATTCTAAATAATAATTTTTAAAAATTTTGTTCCTGCAAATATTAAAGAAGATTAAATTCTTTATTTTATACATATAAATATTTTATTATAATATTTTATTGATTTAGAAATAAAAGAATAAGCCTAAATAATGCCATGGAAAACATTAGAAAAATTAAAATGTTTATAACGGACAGATAAACGTTAGTGTCAGAAATCCGAAGACATTACTGAAGACTTTTTCTGGGAAGTACATACATATATTATTTCTTATTGTATTAATACATAAATATTTAAAAGTATAGGTATATTACGCATATACTCTTCACAAATACTGTCAATCCCGACAGTGAATTGGAAACATCTCGAAAAATTAGAAGAGAAGGACAAAGTTTCTTCATAAAATGAATTTAAATTTAAAAAATCTAAATATAAAGAATAGGTATAAGTATAATTGTTGGTGTAGAGTGTAGGTATAAAAGATATATTAAATACAATAGGGTGCGAGCAGTCATGTGACTTAGTTGGCCTTGACAAGCAGATATGGGGGCCCGTGTCAGAATGATAGCTAGTAATTATGTACATGTCAAATATAATTTTTCATTCTAAATTTCGTAGCTTTCCAATTCCATGCGGTTTATTTTCTTCGACAAGTAAATTCCATACTCCTGATGACGTGAACATAGAAAATCTTGAAATTTTTAATGAAAAATTCTGACATTTAACATCTATGTACATAATGACTAGTTGTCATCCTGACACGGGCCCTCATATTTGATTGTCAAGGTCAACAAAGTCACATGACTATGTAACCAAAAACGGAAGTGGTGAGAGGTATTGTGCTGAACAAAACGATTTTTTTAATATTAAAGCTCCCAACCGAAGCCATTATATTTGTTTTTGTTTTTAAATAAAATTCAAAATACATAAAAAAAAAACATATAAACTATAAACATAAGGAAAATATAAAAAAGTTAAATATCCTTAGGTTTATGTTCGAATGCAATATGCAGTTAATAACATTTAATCTTTTATCCTTTACGCACTCAATACATTTTGCAATTGAGGCTAGCTTCAAACAGCTCTTTGTCTAGCGCACGTATTGCTTAACGGGATGAACGCATTATCAAAAATATTTCTCATTTTACTAATCATTTTGAATGTATATAATAGGCAAGCTCACAGGTTTTAAATTAGGTGAACTTCAATTCATATTAGTTATTATGGTGGCTTAAATTGTTCTTTTGATATTTATAAAGACAAGCTTTATTTACAACTTACTAATTAAAGTTATTAATTTGTTAAAATGATATTCGGAGTTATTTCTTCTGGTCAGGCACTGAACTGTATTGGTAAAATAATAATATGAAACTTTCTATGATTTCTACTCCCGGTGGTGAAAAAGTCAATTATGTTTGTATTCGTGAAAATAGTCTATATATGTTATTAGAATAACTTCAAAGCATATGAACTTTATTGCCTAGGGGCTCGTAGATAGAGTGTGCGTTGATTAAGTATGTAATTAACTTTTACATATTTGTATAATACATTGCATTTCACAAAAAAAACTCCATAATGAAATAGTTTATCACAGCACAGCAACATTCTGATTATGCAAAATGCAATGTATGTCACGCACAAGGAAATATTTTTTAATATCTTTTTGTTGTACTTTATTTTAATTAAAATGGAAATATATAATCAAAGCTTTCAGATATAAAAATTCTATTTGCTAAACTGGGGTATTTAACCATATGGGTCATACAATGTAAAAAAGTAACCGCACTATAGCTTGTCATTATAATAATAAAAAAATCTGTTGTGACCATCACAATACCTCTCGCGCCATTTCCATTGTGGTATATATAAGTATTTTATTTAACATTTCTTGTACACACAAAAAATTCTAATTACACCTAATGTTTATATTTACGTATTTTCTATAATTTTAAATTCATTCTATGAGCAAGTTTTCTTCATTTCTTCTAAATGTTCGAGGTTTTTCCAATTCATTAACGGGATTGGCGGTATTTCTGAAGGGTTCATGTAATATACCTATAATTTTAAATTAATAATAAGAAATATTAAATATCGTTCTCAGAAAAAAAACTTAAGTACTATCTCTGAATTTTTGACATTGACATTAGTAACATTTATCTGTCAATTACAAACATTTTAATTTCACAAGTAGTTACCATGGAGATGTTTGGGCTGTGAGCAGGCTGTGAGATTTACTACAACAGATTATTTTATAGATTATATATCTATATCCTTAAATCTATAGAAGGTATAATATTTTTTTAAATGTGTCAGATAGAGAATTTTGGTTTTTAATATTAGTAATAACATAAATTTTCAAAAAATAATATTTAGAAATTTTTTGTTAATAAACTGCTAATTCCGGTTGTCCAATTGTACACAGACCTTTTAGTCTTATAGAATTTAAGAAATCGTAAATATAACAACCTCTCTCACACACACACACACATCTACACTTACACACAGAAATTATCGTAAAAATGTTATAATCGGATTGTAGGCACCTTAAAACGTACTTAATCATTAAAATCTGGATATGCGATGTTTAGCATGAATCCAATACCTCTCTTAACTTTGCATGGACGCGACAGTAAACCGTAGACGCAAAATATCGAACAGAAATATTATTATTAGTGACTATTTGCAATTAAATACATAATTTGGAGAATGTATATGATGACGAGTTTATATTTCTATAGCTATGTAGGTATATTGTTTGTCTTTGTCTACCACGCTCCACCATAGTGACGTCACTATACCCTACCCCAAATTTATAATAATCATTTTCTAGTAAACTATAAATAATGAGAATATGTGGGCAAAGGTTCAAGTACATATATAGCAGCAATGTACAAATATATCTTTGACATTAATGGAAGAATTAATTTACTTATGCTCGTAAATTTAAAACAAGCAAAATTATACACTATGTACAAATTTGCAGTACCTATAACTACCTATGTTACAAGAAACGGTATACGGATGTACAAAAATTAAATACAATTAATAACCAATAAACACAATTCAAATAAACGAAGTCAACTGTTGCTTTTCGTTACAGATTTTCCAATTTTGTACGTTAGAAAGTTCAATGAATAGTGTTCACGAATTCCAGAAAAGTACATTAATTAGTTCAGCGACGCCATTAATTTGCTAAGTCACCGCTATCCATTCCCATTAATCCATTAAAAAAGAAATTAATAAAAAATCAAAATTTTGTCACCTAACACCATTGCCATCTAAATTGATATGGATAGAGTAGTATGAGTAATAATAATCACCAGGGATATAGATAGCTAAATTTGCAGAGAATCTAATTGAATTGCAATGTGTAACATGTCATATGTGTTAATGTACATTTACAATAGTAGTGTTTGTTTAAATGGCTTTTACTGCAGAGGGCAATTCTTGAAAAATGAGATGTTAATGACAGAAGTGAGAAAAAACGTGACGTCTTTAATTCTTGAAATAATTTTTACGTCTCACTACTTAATATTTCATCCCACATCTGACTAGATGAAAATTATCTCTCAAACATTTTGGTGGTCAAAAGCAATGTCATTAGGTGTGAAGCAGAAATTTGACTTAATAATAAATTATAATAATTAATATTCTAAATAAAATAACAACATATATCATGGTTGAAGAAGGAGAAAAAGCTGCTCCTTTAATATGTTTGGAAAATACAGAATTGATCTTTCGGACCAAAGTTTCGCAAAATTATGTGGGATGTAAACTCAACAAAATCCTAGTGCAGCATTGCAACAAAAAAATTAACTACCTACTTTATGGTTTTTGATTTGACGTGGGATATGACATACATTTAGCTGTATGTCATAAGTACAGACTGATATAAATATCTTACATACAAAATACTGATTACGTGTATACGTAGTAAAACAGTTGTAGTTCTACCGTTACGGTAGTAATAATAAATTGTTCATAAAGAAAATTTAGCTATAAGTTAGCCACTCGTTAGCACAGGGGTTGAGAACATCTGGCCTGCGGGTTATATAAGACCTACGGATTCAAAATTTAATCAATCCAGAAAAAGTAGTTGCGGGTGGCAACATTATTAGTATACTATACTCGCCGTCAAATAGGTATGGACTGATGTTCAAGCGGGGTTGCCGCGTCTTCATAACTTGGAATTTACACGGCAGAGTTAAAACAATAGTCCACACCAGCGCCGGATTTAGAGTCGTTGGAGTCCTATACTATAAAATGTTTGAGGTCTTTTGCTTTGTATAAAATAAATTAATCATTTTAATTAACAATAATAATAATATTAATTAATAATAATTTATATAAACGGAAATTCGTAAGTATTTAAAAATTAAAGTTACAGGTATATATAATTTTTACCTCTCGCTAAGAGAGGTATTGGATTCATGCTAAAAATCGCATATCCAGATTTTATTGAATAAGCACGTTTTAAGGTCCCTACAATCCGATTTTAACATTTTTACGATGATGTCTGTGTGTGTGTGTGTGGGATGTTGGAAGGACGGTTACACAAAAACTATAAGACTTAAAATTTGTTTAACAACGTATTTCCCAATCGGACATTCATGGGAAGATCTGAAAAGGTTTTGGTAACAATTGGACAACCAGAAGTAGAAGATTCTTGAAAAAAAATCTTCTAAATATTATTTTTTGAAAATTTTTCGTGGTAATATTAAAGAAAATTAAATTCTCTATCTGATACATTTAAATATTTTATTATATATTTCATAGATTTAGAGATAAAAGAAGTATAATATATAAAATAATCTGTTGTAATAAATTTGACAGCCGAAAGAATGCCATGAAAAATAGTTGATAATTTAAATTATTTGTAACTGACAGATAAATGTCAGTGTCAGAAATAATGAGTAATGAAAGAAAAATGTACTTGGAGAATCCCTTAGTTCTTGATCTGTGACTATTATGGAGATGACAAGTCTAGGTTGAAGGACTTAAATTTGTTTCAAACATTATGGGACAATGTACACCAGTACTGTAGACTAGAGTAACTTTGAATTGCGAAAAAGCTATCAAATTCTTCTCAAGTAAGTTGTAAATATTGACAAAATTGGAGTGCAATCTATCCGTCACTTTATTAAAGGGAATTAAGGTTATTTAGATATAACAAGTATGAAAAAATAAAATGTAAAAAAAGATATATAAGAATAGATGCACAATCCAGATATATACATTTTAGACCGCCCAAAATTAATGTTTTTACTAGAAGAATATGAAGAGAAAGTAAACAAAGTTGTTCGAATTGAAAATTGCTGTTACCAGCCTAATATTTATATATGGTAAACTCTACTTTGTAATTTATTGTAACATAATTTATGGTAAAATATCTTCATGTTGAGACATGCTATTATTGAATAATAAAGAAGTTTATACGTCATAGATTTATATGAATATATTATTTGTATTTATAAAAATAATCTTTGCTTTATGCATACAGCCAGGTAAAATATACGGCGAGAGGTTATGTGCTGGCCACATCAGATTTTTTTTTGTGCATATATGATTTTTTTATTTATTTCTTGTCTAAATAAATACAATTACAAAAATAACAATTCTATGATTTATCGATTAATAATTAATACCACAAAATAAAATAAAACAATTTTAGTTTTTTCTAAGAAAAATAGTTATTAAGTATTTATATATTTTTAAGTGCAAAATCAGATTACAACCAACTACTCTGACATATAAACAAAAGAAAACTGGAATTATACACAGCAGCACAGTATTACAGGGCAACTTACATATACTCGATCCAAAACTAGCGCCACTAACAGCATTCATATAAAATTGTATTTAGTATTTAGTACATTGTATACAGAATGTCCGGATCTCAAAAGCCACCATTGGGATCTCGAAAACTATAAAATATACAACTTTGATTAAATGGGACATATGGCGCCTTTGGGGGGTCAACGTTTTAAGTTTCATTAGTGTAATCATGCAATGTATTAATGTTTTATTGTAACAGTTTTGCAATATTTACATTATATTTATTTATAATGTGCATAATAATATTTTAATAACGTATTTGTTGAACGGCTTCATTTCACAATTTTTGTTAGATGAATAATTATTTATCAAAATTTACCATTAATTATTAATTGTATAAAGATTGTCATACATTCAAATAATTATTACCGAGGTCCGAGGCCCCTCTAAGCTAAGCTCTAAAATACTTTTTCATCACTATAACATATGTCCTCATACAAGTGATGTGTCCATGGCAAAACTGGTTGAATTGAAGTTCAAATTGTTTTCCCATCTTGCTAATTGTCCAGATTTAGCTCCCTTGACCTTCCACCAATTTCGGAAATTAAATCAATTTCTTGGTGTGCGGCAATTTTCTTTGCGTGACGAATTGATAACTAAAGTGAACAGTTAGTTTTTTGAGAAGGTTCGTAAAGGCCATATTGAAAATAAAAGTAAACGCAATCCTAAATTTGTATTATTAGGCCGCGACCCCAATCGAATTCTGTATGACTAATATTGCCAAAATATTTTTAGATGTAATCATTTATGTAACATTAATCACGTTAATATGACCCAGTAAATTCCTTCCAATATATAAGTATATTTTGTCAGAAGAGATAGTGAACCTTCCCTTATGTCTTGTATTATTGATGATTTGATTTAGAAATCTATTTCTTTAACAAACATGAAGATGTGACGAGAAGAACGATCTAACTCCAAATGTCCAATAATTGAAATTTTTGTGCCATTTGTTTACTATTAGTTATATACAGCCAAAATATTGTTGTTCAAATAACGGTCCGTTAAAATAATGTTTGAAAATTTGCTGTACTTTGCAACGAGAGTGCCTACGAATTTTATTTGTACAACCAATCTATAACCATTCTAGTAAAAAATAAATGAATTGCAATACATAAAAATAATCGTTTCCCTTCCATTACAAAGATGCTCTGAGTGATGTAGAAGATAATTAGGTTAAAATGATTATTAAATAAACTAGTACGGTAGACAATTTACAAAAAAATACGTTTATTTTCAAGTATGAATTGTGGACACGGATCATTTTTCCAGCTGCTAACTGGACACTAAACTATATTGTTATTAACAATAAGTATATAATTATATTTATTTTTTTAATATATACATTTTTGCAATAACAAAATATTACATTTATCACAAGAATAAAATTTTTGGTTTATGATATGCACAGTTAATAAACAGAATCTTCAAACTTTCAAATTGATTCCCGCCACGTTACATATACTCTTATAGTATATTCGAAAAACACACCACGGGTCGATGCTGGTTTCAGGTGGTAACCGCGTGGTTTTGTAACCAGGATGAATAAACGAATGCTTTGGCCTTGATCATTTGTCACATGAACTGTCAATTTAAATTAAATTTCTTTTGAAAAATAGAATGAAATTGTGGAAGCGTGGATGTTCTTTAATGATTTTATTTTAACTGATAGTTTATTTCGAATATAACTATTGATACTTTTCTTATCTTCATAATTGTCACACAAATTACATACAGCAAGATTGTAAACTAATTTCTAACCACCGTAACCACCAACTTCGCGTGGTTGCTGTGGTCATGCAAAAGTAACTAAAATTTTCATTAACCGTATTCGAATTTGTATCCGGTTATTGAAAAATCTAACCGCGGTTAGCATGTTCCCTTTTTAGAATATATCTTTAATGAATAACTACTGAGTATGTCTT